>OZ005674.1:737500-827752 GCA_963930725.1 Candelabrum cocksii
ACATAATTTTTATTGCTAGTGTGGAATGTCAACGTGTCAAACATCTTTTTCAACACTTGTCAGTAGACGTCAATAATGGGAGTGTTTATAAATATTGCTCAGAAAACGCAATCTAACTTACACTCATCCCACTTTCAACATACATGTAAACCGGGTGGGGCATGGAAGGGGTTTAAGGAGACGGTTGCTCATAACAACAACAATGATGTAGAATGGATGAAGATGTTGGAATCGAATGTGCAAAGAATATATTAGGATGATATTTGTCCAAAGTATAAGAATATCCATGTTGAAAGGAAAAAACCCTTCTTATATACAAAAGTGTGTAGTCAAAACAATGCAAAGTCAACATCAAATATTGACCTCGGTCGACCTGTTGAAAGTAGTCAAAGAGCTGTCATTGGGATCATATATTTTATATTTTTTAGGTCTACTAGTTTGCCCAAAATTTCAAGTCATAGTCGTTATAGTGTTAGATTATTCTACTGCAACAACAAAAATTGAAAAGGATCGATTTTGAACTATTTTCGAACGAATATTGTTCTAATCCCACGCACTCCTAAAGCGAAAACAACATTCGGCGTATTTGCTTCTCTGTTGAAATTAAAGTTAAAGTTTTTTAAGTGGGAGTATCCCCTAGTGAGCGGAACGTTGTTTTTATCCACTTGGTGTTTGGTTTTTCAACAATCTTTGCTAAAACGTAAACATTTCACAAACTTTCTGTTCCTGAAATTATCGTGTTGAAATTTTAGTTAAATTCTCTGTACTCGAACAACTGAAGGGTGAACCCCTTCAAGAAAAATATCGGTAAAATCAAATATACGATATATTTACATCCAGCAAGAATTTAAAGTTTTGAAAATAATGATCCAAATAATTTCGAGAAATCAATGTTAAACATCCTTTTCATGGTCAATTTTGCTGTTGTAGCGTTTGCTAAAGTGATGTCAACTTTATTAGAGTGTATTTACTCGCTGATTAATCGGTCAACGTCAAAAAAACATCTTACGATGCGAAAATTGTGAAATACGATATGAAATGTGATACATCTTAGTGTGTATCGTGAGACCAATCAGGAACATTTGCCTACGCCAACAGCCTTTACGATAACAATTCATAGTCCTTCAAGCAACTGCATGACGTTAAATAGATATAAATAACAGCGAAAATCTTATATTTTGACGTCACTGGAGTGTATAAAAGACCACTGAGTTTGGTTGAAAAGACAAAAACACAAAATTTTTGTCGGAGGACAAATAACCTTTAAATATGAGGTTATTGCTAGTGTATTCATTTTTGTTCGTCGGTATAATCGCAGTGCGGTAAGTACGAATCTTGTTTTGTTTATCATTTTGTCACGTGGGGCATGCGTTTCTTTTCCATCTTTCGATAAAGTTTTACTATTGCGGTATTATTTCATTTCGTTTTTAACGCAAATCATATCCTTGATCGCGCTAAAACATTTTCATGAAATCAATATTTATTTATATGCACGGCTAGCGACAAAAAGAAGAAAATGTAAGAATTTTAACAGATGAGTTATAAAATATGAAAACATCGTTTACCCTTTTAGGTTTTTAAGGGACAATGTATGTTGTTGGTAGTTAGCTAGGTAGCAGGGTAATTAAATCTTCTACGAAAATAACACTGAATCTCCTTTTCAATCTAATTTAGCTTCTGGTTTATCTGCTGATAATCGCTCAAGCAATCATCTGTCATTTTTATGATTGATATAGTAGAATGAGCATTGTGTTGTTTTCGATTTAGATCATCATATGGTACGTCACCATTAAAAGAGCGGGTTCTTCCACCTCTATTGCATACCCCTAAGCCTGAGAGGTAAAATATAAACTTAATTACTTTTTGCTATTTTGGTTCAATTTTTCATATCTACAACATGCTTATTACCTCTATTTGATTGCATATTTATTTTAGTGGTCCTGGTTTCTTCATTACCACGCCAAGAACATATCATGCGGGGGAATATGAAAAAATCATTGTTCATGCTACAAATCTCCAAAAAGATGAAAAAATAAAATTTGAGTTGAAAAAGGGTGACAAAAAGAAGTATGTAGAGCAATGGATCAAAGCAAATAATGTGAAAGATGCTGTTTTGCAAGAAATAGATTTTCCTGTTCCAAGCAGTTTAAGTGGAAAAGCGCAACTTACTGTTTCTGTTGATTCACAAAATTTTGAACGATCGCTAACTGTTGATGTCATTCAATCAACCAATAAGATATTCATTCAGACTGACAAGCCAATGTATAAACCTGGTTCAAAAGGTACAGGCTCCTTACAATTGTATTAAGTAATAAAATACTATAAATACATAAACGTTTTATTGCAGTTCAATTCAGAGTTATCATTATTGACAAAGAATTGAAACCGGCATCTGGACAAGTAAGCTTAATTTCAATATCATATGGCAGACTAAACAAGTTTATTCTGTATGTCTTGTGAAATATCACACAAAGACCTAAATAGGTTTTAAAAGTATTGTTGGTGTTATGATTTGGGTTCTTGTATTAACTGCTCATAAGTTCATTACTAGTTTAATATCTTTCATATAATAAGTCTTGTATATATATGTTTATAAATTGCCTAGGGATATCTTACATGAAGGAATGCAGCTATTAAATATAGCTACTCAAATCCTAAGACAATTAATATAGTTACAATAACAGGAACTAATATAATTGTTTAAGTCTCAATGGAGTGAACGAACTCTGTAAATATGTAAACAACTTTTTGAGCTAGATATCATGACAATTGGATAACTTATTTCTGCAACATTTGTTCAGTTTAAATAGTATTGCTATGTCAAATTCTGATGTTGATGATTTATTTTATAGGTTGTTCAACAAGTTTACATTGCTGTAAGTAAATTTCAGACAGTGCTTAATGGAAAATGGAATCAATTTAAACGTTTTTCCTCATAGAATCCAAGTGGTTCCAGAATAAAACAATGGAGGGATGTATCGTTAGATCATGGTTTGTGAACATTTTATATTCAGTTTTTAATTTTGAACCAAAGTCCTTAAAATTCTGTTCTAACGTATATAAATTATATAAGTAGTATAACATATTAGTAAAGTTAAAAATTCTTTATTGTTCTTTTAGGAATGGTCAGTTTAGACATGAAATTATCAGAGCAACCTGTTTTGGGTGATTGGAAGATCACAGCTGTCTATCAAGTAATTTAAAATGAATATTGTGAACATTTAGTGACAATATATATATTTACTCTAATAAGTGTTTTCCCAGTAAAATAAAATAAAAAATCAATATGGAGGCCCTTTATTAATCACACAACCGATGTCATAATGACATGTTAAACAAATGATAATCACACGTATGAAGCTGTTTTTGAACCTCATAATAATGTGATTTTAAAAGAAACATTCCCTAAAAATTTTAAAAAAAAATATTTAAGAAAATACGGTAAATACAAATAAATTTATAATTATAATACATAATAACAGTTATATTTCATTATATTCTTAATGTTTAATATCCTTCTAAATCATTGAATTTTATTTCTGAAGAGATTTCTGCTTTCATAAAAAGAAGTGGAGTTATTAATTTTGTATGAATATCTAATTATTTTTTTACTATTGTTTCAAGGGTGCGGAAGAAAGTAAACAAATAACAATCAAAAAATATGGTGAGGATTAGGGTGGAGCTTATTTTTGTTATTTTTGAAATATGTTCTTCTTACCCTCTCAAATTGTTCCTTTATATGAAATAATAATTGAGAGAAAAAATCAATGCAATTGAACAATATTTAGAGGTAGCTCAATGAGGGAAAAGTTTTGGACAATCGTGGTTGTGGCCGCTGTTAAAATAGCTTTAAGAAATAATAGTCATTCAAGATCACCACCCATTCTCAGATTTGTTTGAAAATTGGTACAGTGTCAAATGATACTTTAGAAACCTCCACAAAAGATTGTTTACATTAAAAATCAAAACCATTTTTTTTTTTGTTAATGTTATATAATATATCAATATATATATTGGTTTATCAATATCAGGTTTTAAGCAGCATCACGACCATCACAATCTTCCACAATTGAACCTGTAATCATTAATAATAATATATATGAAATATAGAACAAATTTTTAATTATTAACGATTCTTTTTAGTCCTTCCGAAGTTCGAAATAAGCATCAAGCCACCATCTTACATCATGAGAACCGCAAACAGCATTCCTGTTACTGTATGTGCAAAGTAAGTCAGGTGTATGGTTGTCATGTATACATATATATAATATAACAATAAACAACATGAAGTCTAGATATTTAGGTTTCTTTACACGACGTTGAAATGTCATCACAGTTGAAATGCCATCTGTCTTGCAGGTACACTTACGGAAAACCAGTTACTGGAAACATCACTGCAAAAATATGTATGGTGAGCAAAGATAACTGGAGAAGGCCAAGCAGAGATTTCTGTGTAGAGTTAAGTGAAAAGGTAAAAGTATTAAAAATTTGTTTTTTTACTTAACAGATAAAAATATAATCACATTTTGATTAAAGCATCAAATGTAAAGTTCTTTATCTTCTGTTTGATATTCAAATCTAAAGTGATTTTTTAGGTGAATGGCTGCTCTGAGATGTTGTTTGGCTTCAATCAAAGATTGAATTATATTAAGAATGGTGAAATAAATGTGACTGTTGTTGAAGATGGTACTGGTGTTAGGATGAACGCTACAGAGTTGACTCCAGATATCACTGCGGATCCTGTGAAAATGGCCTTTGATTTGCCAAAGTATTTTAGACCTGGTTTTCCATTTACTGCAAAGGTAGGAACAAGAGAACTTCTGCTTGGGGATCTGATCATCTAATACTAATATACCTCGAGTAAATATAAACAATCTTTAAAATTAGGAATCTAACCACTCAAAATGAGTGAATAACAGCAGAAAAAATTAGTATCTTTTCTTAATTTAGAAGAAAATGAAGAGACCCAAAATGCATTAAAATAATGTTTTGGTTTTGTATTTCCATCAATGCTCTATAAATGAGAGATTGTTTTGTAAAACCAAAAGAAGAAAGTATACTTTGTTTCATAGTTGACAGTTTCAACACCAGATGGCCGACCAGCTCCACCCACAAGAGTAGCGATTACAAGAAGTTCTGATCAAGGGAAAGATCATGTAGACACAGTTGTTGTTCGCAATGGTGTTCATGTCTTTACTGTAATCCCAGCGGATGTCTCTAGTTACAGTTTTAGAGCAAAGTACACTCTTCCAGCGCAACAAACCAAACATGCCTCAATTACCAATATGAAGGTGCAGTACTCAAAAATGGTTTTATTTATAAATTCAATTCAGGGTATAAAAAAATAATCAATATATTTATAACTGATGAAAGCGCTATAAGGCATAAAAAGGAAGAAAATATTTTGTCAATTCAGTAAAGTTTCCATTTTTATTATTAATTTTTATTATATTATATATCAGATACGTTGTTAATTTCAGGAAATGAGTCTAAACAATTAAATGTTACACAAACACCTCAGGCGCTGACCTCAAATTCATTTCCCACAAATTTAGATTATTCCTTGGGATGACGACATCAGCAGTAATGTCGTCACTACCTCCGCAAGAATGGTAAAATGGTATTCACCCTCCAAAACATACATAGAGATTGGACAAATTACCCATGATGCTTTGAACGAGGTCATACATGTGAACGTGCGTTATAAGGGCGCAGTGAAAACAGAGGCTACGATGAATTTTATTGTAAGTAAACATTGCCAGTAGACGTCGATATATAATGCATTATTTGTAAACATTTATTCATCTAAACAATATTCATATGCTCGGAAATGTTGTTTCCAGTTGACATGCAGAGGGAAAATTGTTCAAAACAATGCCGTGAAGTTGCGAATAGACGATGTCATCACTTTTAAAGTGAGCGAGAAAATGTACCCGAAGTGCAGATTGATGGCATTCACGATACTCGACGATGGTGAATTTATTGCTGATCATAAAGTTCTGTCATTTGAAAGTCCATTGAAAAACAAGGTTTGTTGGACAACTCTTCTCGCGAGGTATTATGATGTAATATACATGGATTTCTATTTAACTTGCAGGTGTCATTGAGTTTCTTAGAAGAAGAAAAGAAACCAGGTGAAACAGTAGGCCTGTTGATCAAGGCCAGTGCAGGATCAAAAGTTGCGGTGGCCGCTGTTGATAAAAGTGTTTTGTTGCTTGGAGAAACAAATGACATTAACAAGCAACAGGTTTTTAGTATCGCAAAAGATTTTGTTATTTGCTACCTTTTTGCTTTGTGTATTAATGATGTCTCTTGGAATATATATATATATATGTAGTTTTTCACGGATAATCTTTATTGTAGATCAATGAATTTTTGAGTTCACAAGATGTAACATCATCAGGAAAAGGGAACAACCATTGTAAGAGAAGTCGTAGATTCGGTCATTTCAGAAGTTCTACATCTCGAGTTGATAGTTCTACAGCTATCGCGGTACGTTTGGCAAATGTGTTTAGACATCCATACAGAGATTTTCTATTTTGTGTAAATTTACTTTCTTTCAAAAGCATTAAATGTGAATAAGAAAGTTTGAAAAGTTATAAAATAAATTGATTATTATTATTATTATGCATTATATCACTACCAAAATATCTCTGAATGCTCAGAGTTACTTCACATCTTAGAAAGTCAAGTGTTTTTCCCTTTTTCAGGAATCTGGATTGATTTATTTCAGCAACAGAAAAGTTGATCATAACCAATGCCCTCCAGGTGGAATTATTTATCTTTGTAGTTTAATCGTACAAGGAAGCTTTACTCCATGAAATGATTTTATGTTGAAAAAATGTTTCTCAATTGATATAGTATATTTGTTTACAGTGACCATAGGTGTATATGTAATGCTTATAAAATTCATTTCCTTGTTAGAAATATGGCGTAGATTTATGGTCGACGATGCTTTACCTCAATTTGAATTGGCATTTGTAAGAAGAAAGAATATCCAACCAATGATGCTACAGAAATTTATCCAGCCAGTCAGGGGAACCTCACACAAGGACATCAAAATGGGTATTGATCCACCAGATGAGAAAAAGACAACGGAAGAGCCAGTTAAACTACGAACTGAGTTTCCTGAAACGTGGCTTTGGTTTGAAGAAAGCTTCAAGTAGGTTTCACGTTCAGTTCAATTATATTTAAAATTCCCTAAATTCTACTAAATGTAGTAGTACTAGTTTTCTTTTTTATTTGTCATTAATTCGGGTTTCCGTATATATTTAGTGAGTTTACTCAAGAAAAAACGATAACAGCAACTGTTCCTGATACCATGACAACATGGTATGCTAGTGGTTTCGCGATGTCCCCCACTCATGGAATAGGTGTGGCTGATCCAACCAGCGTTAAATCATTCTTGCCATTCTTTGTGTCATTGAGTTTACCATATTCTGTGATTCGCGGAGAAAGTGTGAAACTGCCAACTACTGTTTTCAATTATCTCGAGAAATGTCTTGTGGTAAGTTTGTTTTGATATTTTAAATGCCTTTGATATGATACTGGATAGGGTTTAGACGCGCACATTGATCATCTTTCTTGCATTTTACTGTTCCATCTTTATTTCCAAATTAGATTGAGTTGACATTGAAACCATCAGATGAATTTGTTACTGTTGGCAACTCGATAACTAAACTTTGTGTCTGCGGTGGAAAATCTAAAACATTTAAGTTTGCCATAAAACCATCGAAGTTGGGAAAGGTTGACGTCCATGTTCAAGCAATTTCCATTGCACCCGATCAAACGGTGTGCACTTCAAATGAAATCATGGAATCATTGGCTGCAAGTGATGCGGTTAATAAAAAGCTACTGGTGGAACCGGAAGGAATAAAGAAAGAGCAATCAATCAGCACCTTCTTTTGCAACGAAGATGATGATGATGTTCATAGTGAATCATTGAAGTTAACTATACCCGATCAGATCGTCCCGGATTCATTGTATACAACGGTTTCAGTTGTTGGTAAGAAGGTTTTCTTTGAAAATGTTATTTGTTGCGATGTTAATCATTTTCATGTTCATGTCTTATTATCAATATTACATTTCCAGTGGAAGAGAAACAAAAATTAAAATAAATCGAAAAACAATAGAAACACGTATGTATTTTACGAATATTTATTTCCACATCAGGTGATTTAATGGGTCCAACCATGGATGGTCTCGACAAGCTTCTAAAAATGCCATATGGTTGTGGTGAACAGAACATGATAAACTTTGCCCCAAACATCTACGTCATGGATTACCTAACCGCCACTGGCCAAGTAACCGAGAAAATCAAAAGCAGAGCCATCAGGTTTATGGAATCAGGTAAATGACTGGTGCCTTCATTGGATTTTAGGTGTTTTTGATATAATTTGCTTTAAAGGTTATCAAAGGGAGCTCACTTACAAGCATACAGATGGTGCATACTCAGCTTTTGGTACTGGAGAAGGTAGCACATGGTAGGTTACCCTAAATACTGACATCTTGTGGGGTGTTTTTTAATCAATTTGATTTCTTCAATTTGATTCAGGCTGACAGCATTTGTGCTTCGCTCATACTCGCAAGCGCAAAAGTACATCTTCATTGATGAAGATGAGATCTCCATCTCAAAGAAATGGCTCCTCAATCTTCAGATGGATAACGGATGTTTTGAAGAGAAGGGAATGATTCATCACAAAGAAATGAAGGTATATAGAAAATAATTATAAAACCAGGTTTTCTTGAAAAATTAGTGTTTTAATCGACAAGTCAACAATTTTCTTTTTAGGGCGGCGTCAGCGGACGAGTCACCATGACAGCATTTGTATTGGCAGCTTTACTTGAGGCGAAAATTCCAAAAGATGTAAGCAATAGCTATTTACATAGAATCATTTCCCTTTGAGTTTGTTTATTTGTGTTAATTGAACGTTCACCCGCAAATGAATGTTTATATTTCAAATCATGATATGTTACTAAAAACAAAATAATTCCTGTGTTATCGTTTGTGGGACGGACTTTAAAACACTTTCACTTTACGGGTAGGATGGTCGTATAAAGAAAGCGGTAACGTGCATGACTAATGGGATACGTGACGTCACGGATCCTATGCACCTAGCGGTCGTGGGTTATGCCTTATCATTGGCAGAGAGTCCCAAGCAGCTTGAAGTTCTAGAGAAACTCATATCTCTGGCCAAAACAGATGGTATACTATAAAGTGAATTTCTAAGGCAGTGATTTTATACCATGTTTCTTTTCACATATTACCTTTCTGTTTTTATTTCTTTCAACAGACGGTTTAATGCACTGGGAAGCCGTTAAAACCGACCAACCCAGTACAACACACAGCTATTACCATGCACCAAGACCAGCGGACATCGAGATGACAGCGTACGCTCTCATGATGTATATAAACGTGAAACCAACTGATAAAAGAGAGCATCTAAGAATCGTTCAATGGTTGGCTAAACAGAGGAATGCGTATGGAGGGTTCTCATCGACACAGGTGAAGAAACATTTTCATAATTCTTGTGATTTTATCAATTTTTTAATTATTCTGTTATGCGAAGCAATTCAAAGAGTGAAATATTAGGTTATCTTATACGTAAAACTCTGAAGTTCATTGCAGCGGCTTGTTTCCTGTTTTTTATATTTCCAACAGTATCTTCCTACATTGAAATCAAACTATCCTATATTACTTAAAATTGTAAAACTTTGATTATAAATCGAAATTTCCATTGTTTGTAATAATTGCATGATCCTTATGAAACATTTTCATAATCCTTTGCAATAATAAAAATCGATTTTTTATGCTTCTACTGCCGCTATTGATATATGATCATATACTTCTAGGACACTTGCGTTGGTCTACAAGCTCTCTCGAAGTATTCAACCGGCTCGCTCGCTGGCAGTTACAGCATGAACGTGGAGATTTCCAACAACAACTCTACCATTAAACAATTCGCTGTCAACAGCGATAACAAAATTTTGTTGCAACGACATTTCACCAAAGAGCGATTCGATGATGTGCAGGTCATTGCTACGGGAGTAGGATGCGCCTTAGTGCAAGTAAACAGTTCTTTCTATATAACCACACTAATGTCGGAGGATTGTAAAGTGAAGTCGTTTGTATCTCCTATTCCAGGCCAGCGTTAAGTACAACGTTGATGACGTCACTGATGATCCGTCCTTTTCTCTCCACGTGAACGTCAACAATGCAAACACATTAACTTGCAAACACGATGTTAAAGTTTGTGGAAGGTAACACATTCCTACATCTATTTGTTCAGTCTTCGAATGCAGACGTGTAATGTCTCTATTCGAATGCAGACGTGTAATGTCTCTGTTCGAATGCAGACGTGTAATGTCTCTGTTCGAATGCAGACGTGTAATGTCTCTGTTCGAATGCAGACGTGTAATGTCTCTGTTCGAATGCAGACGTGTAATGTCTCTATAATCCACTTTAAGTGATTGTAAAGTATGGTGTATAATTGAGATTTGAAAATGTAAAGAGTTATAACCCCTCAATTAATGTGAGAATATAGCAACAAAACATGTTGGGCATACCAAATTATTCGAAGGTGAATTGAAAATTGCTTATTTTCACAACAATCTCACCAACGCGACAACTTTCTTGCGATTATAACGCTAAATAAACCACTCATTCCCAGCTACTTGAAGAACAACAGTGCTTCGAATATGGCGTTAATTGATGTTACCATGGTTTCCGGTTTCGAGCCCATTTTGAATGAGCTTGACATTCAGACGCAATCCGTGGGCAGTTCGTTACAAAAGTACGAATTCAACGATGGAGTGGTGTCTCTTTATTTTGATGAGGTAATTGCATGGATCCTAATAACAACGAATCATCGTAAAAACAATGTCTACCAAATCAATCATCGAGTTTCCTATACTTCTGAAAATCCTATATGGAATTTCAAGTTACGTATTCTAAAGGTTTTTTTTATAAGAAACCTATGGCCGAGCCTCGAGTTTCTTAAAATTTGGTCATTTTGAGGCTCAAAAGTTTCTTAATTTATTTGTTCTGACCATCAATTTCCTAAATTTTACTTCTTGCATAAGGAAATATTTTTCATTGTTGACAAAAGTGTTTGTTAATTTTTGGCAAACCTGAGCCTACGGTTTCTTATGAAAAACAACGTCTACATATTCCTACTCCATAACTTCCCATGACTTGACCATGTCTAGGGTGTTTTCACGCAATCAGTATATAATACAATAACACGAACAATACATTTTTATTATTATATTTTGTTTGCACAGTTTGTAGACACTTCGACATGTGTCAACTTTTCCATCGAACAAGTCAACGAAGTGGGTGATCGAAAACCGGCCGCCGTAAAAATTTACGACTACTATGACGCCGGTATGTTTATTAGACTTCATTCTTTTACATTGGGAAACTAGACTTTTAAATGGAAGTATCATTAACGTATATTTCTTGTGTTTTAGACGATCAAGCAACGATGTTCTACAAGGTCGAGGATTGTCCCGAGATAAACCACGTATCCTAACTCCCACATGTAACGACAACCAACACGAGGGTTTACAGTTGATCTGGACCAATTTATTGTTGCTTCATTAATATAATCAAATAAAAGCATGTGTATAAAATATATAAAACACGCGCCATTTTTATTGACGCGTAAACTTCATAGTAGCAGAACATAGTGTAATTTTAACAACCTATGCAATCCTTTGTTTTCCGCGATAGAACCCTTTTGATATATCAATGTAGAACATCACCTACACCTACAGCACGTGCGCGCGTGGTCTAGTGGTCGAAACTTATGTTTCTGGCCGCAATGGCCCAGGTTCGATTCTCGCTATATACAAAAAAAAAAAAATGTTCAAAACGAGAATTACTTGAGCGCGCGGCACCTTTGGGAAGTGCCTGAAAAACTAACCACGGGTTAACCAAAGCCTGGTGAGGGAAATTTGGTAGACTAACGGTCGAATAATAAGTTACGAACATGTACTTTCCAACAGTGGACCCCACTGAAAACAACTAACAGCACTTTATCGTGGTCTGGGTTTTCTGGATTATCCACTTAAAATATGAATCATTATTATTATTATTATTACTTTTCCTAGTCAGTCACTAGAAATGGTTGACAACTCGACCTTTATGTAACATAAGAAGTACATAAAATGATTAGCAACTCGACCTTTATGTAACAAAATAAGTTCATAAAATGATTGACAACTCGACCTTAACTAACATGTGGTTCTGGAACAGCACGCATCAAAAAGGAATCCATAGTCACTTCGTTTTTTGGCTCAGTATAACGTTCTTTTACAAGGTTGATATACCTGTCCATAATCATGTGGTTTTTCACCGTTCCAGCCATTTTAACCACAACCTCGCATCTAATTTCTAGTCCACCTTGGACTAAGGGTGATCTTCGGAAATTTGTGAAAGTCAGTTTTAAATAAACCGACGCACCTCTAACAATTAATCATGGAATCATCGAATCAAATCGAATAACATTTTTCATGTTCCGAATATGGAATTTCCGACGCAATAAAATTGGGAACATTGGGTCTCCCTACAATCGATCCATTTATAGATCTTGACGCTCTCATATCGCAAAATGATGACCTTGGTGATATACGCGAAATCACTGATATTGGTATGTTACAAATTATCACACCAGTTGAAGAAAGCGAAGGCCAGTCGTCGGACAACGGTGACGGCGAGTAGGTAAACGAGGATGATGGACAAGCGTTTGACATTTTCAAAGACTTTATTGATGGCGAGGAGTAAACATGTAAAACAGTTTCTTGAAAGTACGAAAACATAGCAATAACATCAAAATATTGACAGTTTATTTAGGTCAACAAAATTGAGTTGTTTTTGTCTGCAGTGAAAAATTGCAATCCGACACAATGTTTGGAACTTTAATTTCTAAAATCGTAATCAGCGAAAGTTGATTCCGCGAAATCTGCAAAATTTTAAAAATCGCGAAAGTTTATTCCTGCGAATTCTTCAAATTTTCTAAAAATGCGAAAGTTAAATTGGAAAAATTCGCGGTGGAAAAGGTACCGCGAAAGTTTCTTCCCTTAAAGTAGTTGCCAGAGTGGAAGTAACGTTACAATATATTAACTGGCTTTCTACAATACCAAAAGTATTTTTGTTACATAAACACCTAAGAGAACAAACTTTACAGCAATAAAAAGCAATATCATTTGTGAGTAACCAATATGGATTTCCTGATACATCATACATCAATACTTTTCATGTGATTCTAGCATGGAAACAATTTTATTTTACCTACACGAAATCTTGTTGTTGTTTGTTTTTTAACGAGGCTTCCAGAACGCTCATTAAGCATTATCACGAAGACCTCGGCCCGGAGTTTTAGTGTATTTAATTGCTACCATTTGTGATATGGTTATTTTAGATGAAATATGGCGTTGTTTAATTATAACCGGTCACTAAACAACTTTGTGATAGCATGGTCTCAAACCCAGAACCTTTCGGTTAAGAGCCGAACGCCATTACCATTGCGCATGCGCCGGATCTGATTTTTTTGACTTTCGAATATTGTCTATGATATCAGGTGGAGCGGTTTTAAATGAACGTACAAAAATTACACGGGCCCTTCGCTTTTAAGTAAAATAACTGGGACGATTACATCACAATTCCTAACTTATTCCGCAACCTTTTAAAAACATTATACGTGTACTGTAGTAGATAAACAGTTCTGAAATTCATAACAAAATATATAATACAAATAAAACTATCTCAATTTTCAAACTTCAGTTGATGCAAATTAAATGACACAATGAGACTTGCAAAAATCGCATATAATTTATTAGAGGAAACCTCATTTGTGTGTTTCAATAGAACGAGAAATCTACCACCTTGCTAACAGCTAATAATGGTTTTGGTGGGGGGAAGAACGGAGGAATAGTCTTGCGGCGAGAGAGTTATGGACTAGAAGGTGTGGTCGGAAGATGAGAGACATGGACGTTGTCTCTTGTTTCTTCGCTGCTGTTGCAGCCAGTACAGCATCTCTGTGCGGTCCGATTGCATCGTTGAACGATAAGGACGGCCCTACGTGAAGAAGGAAGTAAACACACTGTAAAAAGGTTCCGTTGAATTGAGTTAAGGAAATAATTGTACAGCTAGGTGATGACTTTTCATTTACTTTGTTTCTGTGATTGTTCTCAAATGTTTGCAACTGATATTTATGGGTCATTAAAGATGGTAACTCAATAAGTAAACCAAAGAAAAATTAAATCGATGACTTCAGCGAGGCTCGTTACCATAGCAACTATTATAGCCACAATAAATTTGGAGTAAAGACATCAGGATATACGAGGGAAATATACTTCGTACAACAGTCAGTTATAAATATCATTGAGAACGCTATAAGTGAAGCTAGCAAGAAAGTGATTTCATACTTCAAACGTCACTTCGTCTTTGAATTTCTTCTCGATGTGATCTATCAAAGGCACCAGGTTGGAATCTGTGATCATGATCGACTTGAAACGAAATAACAAAAATCATAAATCCGGCGATAGCGCAATGGTAATGACGTTCGGCTCTTAACCGAAAGGTTCTGGGTTCGAGACCATGCTATCACAAAGTTGTTTAGTGAGCGGTTATAAATAAACAACGCCGTATATCACAAAAAATAACCGTAGCGCAAATGGGAGCAATTAAATACACAACTAAAACTCCGGGTCAAGGTCTTCATGATATTTTTTTTTTTTTTAGAAGGAAATACACAGGAGAGGCAGGACCTATAACTCAACAGAGTCCTGTGTATTGGAAGTTTCAACTTTCTCTCCTTTGCCATTAAGAAAGAAAGGATACCTGGAGCATTCTGCCTGGTGGGGAAAGCCAATGACATAAGCCACCAGTAGCAGCAGGAGTGGTGGTATTTCACCAGGGCGTTGGGTTTAACCCAACTACCACCATAATAATGCTTAATGAGCGTTCTGGGAGCCTCGTTAAAAAAAATAAAATAAAGAAACTGGACTCGAAATGATTCGAATATTGATGTAAATCATACCTTATTAATCGCGGTTCGAGTTTTAGCTTCAGCCATTCGAGTAATTGATGAACCGGCAACACCTCGAAAAAATAAAAACATGAAAATAGTAATCACTGTTATACTTTTGCAGCATCGTTGCCATCGTTTGCGTCAGTGTGATGTGCGCAGTTCCTAACCCCTGAAGTAACAACCTATATACGCAAAATAGCTCATAATGGCAGGCAAACCCAGCATATACTAACAGTACGTACATCTTTTCATTGTGTCCATTTATTTTTGAATTGTTAATTTAAAAATAACAATGTGTTGTTTTTGAGCGAAATATGCAGAACATGTTCCTTAAGCGTCATAAGTGCAAAAAAACAGGAAAAACTCTCGTTAATTCAACTTTCAGCTGTCAAGTAATGAACCACTCATGGTTCTGCAGCTGGATAACACACCTCCACCCTCAAATAAGACGAAAAACAGTGGCGAGTTAACCCACGCATGAGACCAACATTGTATGTTAAAAATTCTGTAGCAGCTACGCGGGACAGCAAACTCAAACCATCATTGATATAATTAAACGTTATCCAAATTATATTCGCATACGATACGTTTGTTAACGATGCTTTTGGAGAACACTCGGTGGAGTATAAACAGCCGCTCAAATGCATTCAGGCGAATAAGTTAGGTTATTGCGGGAAAGTGTGATCTACTAAATACTGACTACCAACAGGACATTTCACCTAACCTTTTATTCTTGAACGAGAAACAAGGACTCATATGACATTCGCATTCACAAAAGAAGAAGAAGAACCTTTCCTTATTTTCGCTCCTTCTCTATTGTGATTCCAGGTTAATTTTAAGAATTTTAAGCGAAATACGAGTGAAAGTAACCTTTCTCGAAGAATCGATTAGGATCAGAGGCTGACTTTTCAAACTCTTCTAATTGTTCAATAAGAGCTTCTCTTTGGGCGACGAACTTAGCAACTTCACCCCATATCTCCAGGACCTGCATTGACAGAGAAAACGACAATATTACAAAAAACATGGAAGCCGTGATCTTAAGGTTCATCAATGCAAGTGACTTAATGACATCAAGTGTATAACTGACTGTAAAATGCATTTCTTAATTGGTCAAAAGTCATTCTTAACTGAATGTAAAAGGATGAGCGAGCTGTCGTAGAATGAAAAGTATGGATTGGTACAAAACAATTAAAGTTTCGAATATTTGACTATGTAGAGCGATCACCTCTTTGATGAGATTTTGGTTAGCAGTGCCATATTTCATGGCCATTTTGAAGCATTGAGGCTCACTCATTTTCAGCGTATCCCAAATCGCTTCCAGCCTCTCTTGGATGTCGACCGCTGAAAGGGACTGATAACAAGAAAGAGAATAGTAGCTCATAAATTAGCATAATTAATTAATTAATGATGTGTTTACGTGTAATTGTGGAACTTATTTGATCATTACCTCAACAACTGATTTCTCTTTTAATTCGACGAAATCTAAAAAAGTTGAATTGCTAACTTCACTTGTAATATATCCTTAAGAAATCTTTTTGCGCGAAGAATAATGCTGACGTCAGTGCTTCTATTATTTATATAAGTTAATGTATGCCTGGGGTTACAGTTAAATGATTGCTGGAAAATAATCGTTGAGATATAAAGGTGATTGGTAGTATGTAAAAACGACCATTATATAATCAAAATCAACTTAATTCTTACCCTCTTGAAATGGATCCTTTCCCAGACCTCCTAGTGCCACGCATTCTGCATTCCAGAGGCCTGGTGTGTAAGTTGTCTTTCTGTTGATGATATCTTCGCGACGTCGGCGCTTTTCTCTGAAATTATAGCGTAGAATGTTTAGTGTTTATTTTGACGAGAAAAAAGGTACACACATAACGCGCGATGTTCGAAAGCACTTGTAAACGTACACACATAACGCGCGATGTTCGAAAGCACTTGTAAACGTACACACATAACGCGCGATGCTCAAAAGCACTTGTAAAGGCTACTTAGGACAAGCTTGGAATTACAGAATTGTTTTCTTTTGCAATCGATCTCAAAATATTATAAAAAAGTAAAAATTGCCATGAAACGTTCGTAATAAGATTCCGTAGGATTTATTTTTACTTTATAAAAGTAATGGGAAGGTATCTTTGCGAGGACACTTACATCAGCTACTACGAATAGAAGACCCTTATGATACAATAATCTGTCATTTTTCAACCGCAATGCCTTAACCGAAAAGTTTTGTTCAATCTTAGCTATAAAATATAAACAGGGCTCCTCTTCTGCGATTATGATTGGCTATTTAAAGTCACCAATCAAAAATGATTTTAAAACTACAAATATTCCATCTTAACTCAATCTTAACTAACAAAAGAAGTTCATAAAATTATTGACAACTCAACCCTAATTAACCAAAGAAGCTCTACCCAGGCCTCGTTTTCATTTAAAAAATTTCTCTCTTGCAAATGGTCTAAGGACTTTGTTTGACAAATAAAGAATGACTTAATCACTTTTAAACCTTGATGTATTGATTATTTTCATACTCGGCTTCTTGACGTTCCTCTTCTGTTTCGTGTTCGTATGGGTCGTCATCGCCCGAGTCATACAAATGGAACACTGCCGTTAAAAAATCGTTGCCCTGGAAACGAAACGTGAAATGCTACATGCACATATGAAAACTGCGGGAACAACGGCTTTGCAAAATGCACTACAAAAAGGAGATTGAAAGAAGTTGTAGAGAAGCCACTCTTAATACAAAGGAAAATGGCGTACAGTGCTTGACAAGAACTTCATGTAATCTTCGACATCAATACCACTCTCTTTCGTCCATAACTTGCACGCTGACTGCATCTTCTTTTGGCCGTCTTCTACTTTCTTGTTCGGTTCTTTACGCATAGAGGATTTCAAACAATCCTGTCGCTTCATGTACTACGCCAGAAATAGAATGACAAAATTAAAACGTTCCTTGTACTAAACCAGAGATAGAATGAAAGCGAAAGTGAAAATTAAAGTGTTAATTTGCAACTTTTATAAACGCGACTACCTGGCGAATATCTTCCCTTCCAACGCCTTCAAATGTTGGTCTGGAATATACATAGCGAGAAGAATACAGGGCGAGTTTTCCATTAGTGGACAATCAGTATGTAAACATATATATTGGATACACGACGTTCCTAATACCTCAAGATTAAAACGAAAATCTCGACAAAAAGAATGCGAAACCAAATATTCAATCAGGAAATATAATGACTGGATGGCGTCGTTATGTTTTTCACAAAACAAAGGAGTGTTAGCCAAGCAAAAACAAGGCAATGTTAGTTGCGATATTCGCAAAACAGTGAAAAACATTCTTTAACCACGTGTTCATATATTTGTTAATGCAACCATAAGTGGAGCCGACATGTTACTCAATCCATTAGCTCTCTGAACAGTATCGAGGAAATAGAACCTAGAATTGTTATTGCAAACGTTAATGGCATCCTAGTTACTACTATCGTTTCGTGTTATTCGCCCACTAACACTAGTGATATAGTAGATATAGATTAAAGAAAGTCTCTTCTCTCTGGTCAGACTAGTGCCTAAACATAATTTTCTTATTCTGAACACTGAATGTCAAGGAGATACCCAGTCAACAAAACAACTGAAGTTGACTACGCAGATGATTTGGCTCTAACTGCTGATACAATTACAAATCTTCTAGAATCTGCCGCCAAAGATGTTGGACTATATGTCAACATAGACTTCAAACAACAAGGCTCAATTAGGACATCTTATAGAAACGAGAAAACATCTGTACAAAGTAAATATATCTAGGAAGTCAAATCAACTTGGCATAGCTAAAGCTGGGATTACCCTGAACAAGCTGTCTGGAAATCAAACCTCTCAGACAACCTAAAACAAAACCTTTTTGGAGCTACAGTTAATTCTATATTGATGTATGGTGTCACAACATGGACTTTAACTAAGTCCCTTGAGTCAAGGTTAAATGGTACTTATACGTGCATGCTAAGAGTTGTCTTAAATTTATCCTAGAAACAGCATCCTAGTAAAGAACAACTCTACGGATCAATTCCTTGACATGGCAAAATACATGTTAGGCGTCCAGCTTACACTTACAACTCTGGAGAAGTGCTGAGTGTCTACTTGAAGATCTACCAATGCTAATGCAAGAGCGAGATAAGTGGCGTGATAGACATTTATGTCTGAGTTAGACTCGATCTAATGATGACCTGCGATTAAACCACTTATTTTATTCTTTTTTTATTGAAGTTGCCCAAAACAAGGCCTTAAAGGCCACTTGTGTGTAAAGAGCTACAGGAAAAGTTACACAGTTTTTTTAATATAGCGATGAACATTTGATTTGAAAAGTTGAAGGATATAGTCAGAAAGAAAGCATGTAGAAGGATTAACACAAACAGTCCAGTTACACTCGATCTAATGAAGATTTGATTCGCATGCAAGTGACAGAAGAATATCACGAATACAAGTATGGAAATAACAGAAGACCTGTCATGCCTAAACTAAACGAAGAAATGTATATAGAATCAGCTACAAATCATTACTCACTCATTCCTCCACGTTTCTACGTCCAAATTCGCATTACACTTCCACGGAGCTTCTTCCATTTTAACAAGATCTCTGTTCACGACCTTTGAACGCACGTTGCAAACTGTGGATGCGTACGTCTGCAACAGTTCACGGGTGGAACATGCCTCAACATAATCATCCTGGAAAGGAATTTCTGGAATATTTTAACTACATTAACTCATTTAGTGATTTTAACATTTACTTCAAAACAAATTAACCTTTATTATGATAAACAACATTGTATTTATTTTCAAAAGCTTTTCGGACTACGTCCATCCTCAATGAAACAATTATAAACTGAATGTGAAACAAAACTCAAAATTAAAACACTATGGTTGCTATAGTTACATGTGTTAAATAAACCTTTGATTACAAAATTGTTGATATACTTTCTCCATGCACATGTGGTTCTTGTTGACACTGTTTCCTATCCCTTTAAACACCTCCTCGATATCGTCTGCAGTATGTAAGTGGGAATCTAACGATTCAACGTGCTCCTGGTCAACATAATGGAAATTAGAACAACCTATCTTATCATATTTAGTTTCCAATGGTAATACAAATAAATAATAACAAAGGCACATACTTTTAATCTTATCCAACTTCAGTTAGGAAACATTAACATTCAGATGCATATAGTCGAATCCCTATCTTTCTTTTTACTTTTGTTTTTATTTACACATAGATTATACAGGGCTCAAAAGTAGAACAGAATTTTGTACATATGTGACAGTATTTTGTTTTGGTTTTATCCTGTATAAATATTTATGAATAAATATATAAATAAATAAAAACAAGTAAGATAAACAAAATCAACAAAACAAAACCTCTTTCCTCTGCAAATTTAAATTTAACACAATATTTGAGAAATGGAAAAAGTACCTCGTCTAGAAACTCGTTGTAAATGACAGTGGTCGGTTTCAACAAAATATCTGCTTCGCATTTTACATCAGCGAGTTTTGACGTAAAGATACGATAAATCCACTGGAAATAATATTGAAATTGTTGTGAGGTTATCCAACAACCACATTTGTCATTTCTTTTCCGAGTGGCACTCAAGGCTACAACTCCCTGTACCATGTGCGACTTTGTATCATTTTTATTTGGAAGGTTTCTAATTTAACAGTATTTAATTTATAAACACGCCAAATCTTTTACTGCAATTAAAAATCATATTTCAATAAAAGAACATCACATTTTTCAATAATCATACCCCATCAGGCATTTTGACGTTCAACACATCAGAGAAGTCTTCATGATATGTCTCGCTAAAAAAAAAAACATTAAAAATGTAACAACTTAGTGTTTAAAACACAATGGTAAAAAAAAATTAGACATTTCAGCTACAATCTAAAAGCTGAGATGGCGTCAAAAAAAAATTTAAAAACCTAACAAAACGCCAGTGTTTGTCAGCTAACTAATCCTAGACCGATCTCCTAGATGAAAATTCTGTCAATGAATTATCATTTTGATGGTCGAGCAGGAAATATCATTTCAATGTTTAACACCAATGTTCAAGTAACGACACATTGAATCAACATTATCGGGTGTTCATTAATAGATGTTCCCCTGCGATCCCTAATCAAGAATATATATGGGTTGGGGGTATATATTATATATCTTCAATGGTATAGTCTGTAAACCAGAACAGACATTAACACAGGCTTTCTCATATGAGGTGAGAACACCTCAAATTATTTTCCTCTTGGAAGGCGCCTCAATTATATCACGTTTGTCTTGTTGAAGTTTCAACTTATTTCGTACTGAAAGCATGTATGGTTGATATACACTTTCTTCTTTATACACAAATATTATTTAATAAAGATCTTATAATGATGTAAGATATACACACACACACACGTATATTACATAATATATAATATATATAAATATATATAAAAGTAAAGACATTTAATATTCCAGACGTTTCTGGTTTTATTTATATCACAAATGTCATTGAATTAAAACTCAGCTTAAGAGGGGCAAGAGTTACCATTTGATGCCTCTTACTTAATATCAGTCAGAGAAATTGTTGATGTGATACTCGGACTTCGATCTTTATCCTCTGAAACCTCTTGTTGATGACAGTGATACTTTTGGCCGGCCTATCAATAGAAAACCAAGATTTAAAAGCTATAATTGTGCTTTACCAACATTTATTTGTAAGATCCATATACAATTTGACGAAATTAAATTCGAAAAAAATAAAAGTTGAAATTGAATCAAATGTTCTTCAAACGTCATATTGGTCTTGTATAACACAGTTATCTTGTATAACATGGTGGTCCTCTTGTATAACACGGTGGTCCTCTTGTATAACACAGTGGTCCTCTTATATAACACGGTGGTCCTCTTGTATAACACGGTGGTCCTCTTGTATAACACAGTGGTCCTCTTGTATAACACCACGGTGGGTCTTGTATAACACGATGGCTCTTGTAAAATACGGTGGGTCTTGTATAATACGGTGGGTCTTGTATAACACGGTGGGTCTTGTATAATACAGTGAGTCTTGTAAAACACAGCGGGTCTTGTATAACATGGCAGGTGTTGTATAACATGGCAAGTGTTGTATAACATGGCAGATGTTGTATAACATGGCGGGTCTTGTATAACATGGCAGATGTTGTATAACATGGCAGGTGTTGTATAACATGGCAGATGTTGTATAACATGGCAGGTGTTGTATAACATGGCAGGTGTTGTATAACATGGCAGGTGTTGTATAACATGGCAGGTGTTGTATAACATGACAGGTGTTGTATAACATGGCAGATGTTGTATAACATGGCAGGTGTTGTATAACATGGCAGGTGTTGTATAACATGGCGGATGTTGTATAACATGGCGGGTCTTGTATAACATGGCAGGTGTTGTATAACATGGCAGGTGTTGTATAACATGGCAGGTGTTGTATAACATGGCAGGTGTTGTATAACATGGCAGGTGTTGTATAACATGGCAGATGTTGTATAACATGGCAGATGTTGTATAACATGGCAGGTGTTGTATAACATGACAGGTGTTGTATAACATGGCAGGTGTTGTATAACATGGCAGGTGTTGTATAACATGGCAGATGTTGTATAACATGGCAGATGTTGTATAACATGGCAGGTGTTGTATAACATGGCAGATGTTGTATAACATGGCAGGTGTTGTATAACATGGCAGGTGTTGTATAACATGGCAGGTGTTGTATAACATGGCAGGTGTTGTATAACATGGCAGATGTTGTATAACATGGCAGGTGTTGTATAACATGGTAGGTGTTGTATAACATGGCAGATGTTGTATAACATGGCGGGTCTTGTATAACATCGCAGATGTTGTATAACATGGCAGGTGTTGTATAACATGGCAGGTGTTGTATAACATGGCGGGTCTTGTATAACATGGCAGGTGTTGTATAACATGGCAGGTGTTGTATAACATGGCAGATGTTGTATAACATGGCAGGTGTTGTATAACATGGCAGGTGTTGTATAACATGGCGGGTCTTGTATAACATGGCAGGTGTTGTATAACATGGCAGGTGTTGTATAACATGGCAGGTCTTGTATAACATGGCAGGTGTTGTATAACATGGCGGGTCTTGTATAACATGGCAGGTGTTGTATAACATGGCAGGTCTTGTATAACATGGCAGGTGTTGTATAACATGGCAGGTGTTATATGACATGGCAGGTGTTGTATAACATGGCAGGTGGTCTTGCATAATACCATGCAAATATAATAGTTAATAATTATTTTTCTTGTTAAACATGGTAATGAATAATAAAAGTGAATATCTAAATATGTAAGGTAATAAATAACTAAAAACTAAAATAATTACAAAAACTAAGGTGTAAAATCAGATCAACCTTCCGCTGCACATGATATTGAGATGGCACTCACTTGTAGGAGTGATGAAAATGCATCTTCATTTGAGAAATCAACCTCAAAGGAAATAACAATATTTCATTCATTCATTCGATTAGTTTTACTTTTGAACTGATAACAAAATCTATAAATAAACCTTGAAGTAAAATAATAAATGGACGAGAAGAATTTATAAGGGTGTCACAATTGTGTATTCTAAAGATCTGAGAACGATTTGCTGAAATAATCTACTAAAATCAAGATGGAATAAGGTAATGAGTTAAATCTTTTCCTGTAAATTATGACATTGTCCTATTAAATGCTTACAGACGCCTCTCTCTTGTATAAATTCTCCAGATCTTCAGTCAAATATATCATTTCCTTTTCAGAGTTTGTCTTTTGCGTACCACATAATTCGTTTTGAGTACCACACAATATATCTTGTGCACTATGGCAACGGCGTGGCTCCTTGTCGCAATCCATTTCATCCAATGAAATGTTTGTCACAGAAAGGAAATGCTGAACAAATAAACATGTTTAAGGTCTTACCATCTATGAAAACAATGCACATCAGTAGCATCAACATTTTAAAAAGCGAAAAAGAGTTTCTGCTACAAACTAACTTACAAGATATCTCCATTCAAAAGTACTACAATTTTACACTATCAGGGTTTCAAACTAAATAAAATTACAAAACAAATAAATCTCTTATACCTTCATATTTTTCATATTATTACTACTTTGCAATTTCATTATTTTCACTCAAAACAACTTTGCATTTTAACAAATATTTCAGTTTTTCAGGAGAATTCAAACATTATGACGATAGTCTTTCCGCCTACAAGTTTGTACGTAAATCCTCTCAATCAGTTATATCTGTGTTCAGTTCGCTAATAAACGCAACAAATATATGCCATTATTTTTGTTTAACATAGTCACCTGGAAAGATAGCATACTTTAAACTGTTTTGGTGAAAGTTTCCTAAAAGTTTTATTCTGAAGATACCATAAAAAATAGAGTGCTGTTTGTGCGCAGGCCAATTTAGAAACGAGAGCTCAGAAATAAACAAAACCACAGATCTTAAAATACAAATCTCACATGACACAGCTCATCGTTAGTTGAAGAAATATCGCTCTCGTGGGAAGATGATCTAAATGTCACAAACATCATGAGATGATAAACCCTTCTCCACTTGGTACCTGTTTCTATGTTCATCAATCTCAATGATTTCCTTTTCTAAAAGATAAGAAGAATAAGGTAAAAGAAAGAAATATATAAATTCGAAATTAAAACATGATGTGAGAAAAAAAAATGTTTCCACAATAGAATAATGGATCCGTATTTAGAAGAAAACGAGCTTTCTGAAGACCGTAAGTCAATTACTGAAATATTTCAATAAATTTTAAAACAACAATTGTGGAAAATTTCTATAGAAACGCAAAAGAAAACATAGTAACATAAAGAGAGTGACTAAATGCTCATTCTCACGTATATTATATATATATATATATATATATATATATATATATATATATATATATATATATATATATATATATATATATATATATATATATATATATATATATTTCATTTTTCTTTTTTTAATCAATGTATTAAAATATCTCTCTGACCTTCTTTGTGCACCTGTAGCTGAGACGAAGTACACAAATTCAACTTCGGGATTGGCACAAACATTTTGCTGGTTTTCGAAAGCACAGGCATTTCTTTCGTCATCTGAAGAAACTCAGTACTTATCGTCTATGTTATGGTTTCACATGGCTAGACATGTATTACGCAGCTTCACTGGTCAATATTCACAGTAAATTACTACGATATATATATTTGTATATATACAAATCTTCATCTGTAATATGTATGCAATAAACCATGGTTAAAACCCTGAATGATATATTAAACAAAAATGTAGTGGCATTGCAAATTTAATTTAAACAAATGCTGAAACGTGCGTACCTCATGGATCTGCTTCTGGATGTACTTTTTCAAAACCGTACAGTTGGTCGGCTCCTTTCGCAATTCATGAATATTGAAAATAATTACCATGGCAATAATAATCGTTTGTTTAGATTATTACAGGCAATATACATTCTTTCTTTCTTTGTTCACTTTTAGACTTTTTATATGGTTTCGAAATTGTAACTGTTAGTTTTTCAACTGGAATCTTGACCTCTTATCAAAATAAACAGACTAACGACAGAGAAAAAAACTTACAGAAGCCTATTTACTATTTGTAAATTGCTATTTACAAATCCAAAACCTTATTTATGATTGCGGCGTGTTTCGTGTTATGTTGAAACCACATTTCTCTCTCTGCTTCCATCTGCATGCTCTCGATTACTTTCCGACGAGCATTTGCAACATTGAGTCTGAAAACAAGAAAAAGAAATAAGCCATTAAAAACGTGAACTTCAGGAAAGAATACCAAATATCTAATTAAACAATAAATAATAAATATAATAATATAATAATAATATACAATAATAAATGTTGGTGTAAATGATACTATCATCTGCAGCATTCTGCACGTTTTGGTTTGTGACAGCACGACATCACAAATTGTTTAGAAATCACGTAATCAATCTCAATATGCTCACCACCACCACCACCACCACCACCACCACCACCACCACCACCACCACCACCACCACCACCACCACCACCACCACCACCACCACCACCACCACCACCACCACCACCACCACCACCAGTGACCACAGTCAAAATGACTTGTAAACAGATCTCTCTCTATATGTATAGATACATCTGTTATCGGCTTAACATCATGGGTTGGACAGGGTATATTAATGGTTGTCTTCCAATCTGATCTAGACAGTGTTAAATCTAAACTCAAATTCCTCAGTAGCAAATCTGTCCCCTGTTACCCCTTGACATCTTTTTCTCGGTCTACCTCTAGGCTTTGCACCAGGAACTATCAAGTCTCTATACCCAATTATACTCGTTCATTCTTTCCAGGTAGCCCAACCAACTCAACCTCCTGATCTGATTTGATGATTGAGTCCTACTTCTTAGCTTATCTAATTTTTTCTATCTCTCAAGCTGATGTTACATTCACCTAACCATTTTCATTGCCATTTCAAAATCTTCCTGCTTCACAGCCCATTGTCTCCCACCCAAGCAACACTTCTTACACAGGCTTCACAAAACCTACCTCTAACTCTAGGTAACAGAGGATCACCCCATTCAACACCAGAACCTACCCAACATATCACTTAAGTAACAAAAGTTCTCAACAGTCTCTAATGAGCCACTGTTGTACGTCACTGAAGCTGGAAATATTAAGTTGTTTATAACCTAAACAAACTGAATGTCAGCACTTAAGCTTTTTGCAATACCACAACATTAACCTAATGCTGTAATAATGCACTCCTTTCTTGCAAACTCCACACTTGGCAACTTTCCAACTTTCTCTTGCTTCACTGCTGCTCATCATAACTGCACTATCTTAATCAACCACTCATGTACACCTATTTTCCTCATAACCCACCTCATGTGTCAAACGCTTTCTCCAAATCTTTCTCTTCCCTAAATACTTTTCCTGGAGCTGCCTGAGTCATCCGTAGCGCCCTGAAACAAACCCAAACTGCATCTTATCTATATCAATTTTTCCCCTGAGTGATACATCAATCTTATTCTACCATCAAGTCTGCCTATTTCTAGCTGGCACTTTTGACTGCCCACAGGTATCATCAGTGGCTCCTAGAAGACCATTCCTCAAAATAGCCCAGTTACTTTCAGCAATATCACACCGAACATGGATGTGCCAACTGCTGCACTTTTGCGCTGGATTGTCTTGCTACATGATCTTCCTTCAACTTCCAGATCTTTCGACGAGCCTTGCACCTTCTCCAAACTTCCTTAACACTCTTATCACAAACCAGAAACCTATGCTGGGAAACACACTATTCACCTAATATAACTTTCACATCCTTCAAAATCCTCTTGTCTGTCTTTATAACCAAGAAATAATCTTTCTGCGTCAGACACCCACCTGACTCGTGTCTTATCAGTTTACTCAGCATCTTACAGAACAATGTGTTGCAAACGACCATATCTAGCATTTCTAAATCACGCTTGAAGAATAACTAAAAAACAAATTGAACGTATTCTGTTCATATAGGTGGTGAAAGTTTTTTGGCAGAAAATCCCCCCCCCCTCCTATCTTTCTCAAATTCATGATTGAAGTTCATACCTTGTTCATACCATCTTACAGAACGATGTGTTGCAAACGAGAAAAACAACATATTTTCAATCGCAAAAATAAATTCCATAAAAAATGTGGATGTTTGAAAATGCTTTAAAAGCGATATTTGAATAATGATTTCAAGCAATATCATTTTCAACTCGATCTTTTCTTGCGCATAACGACAAAGCATTACATTGGAATCTGCCAAAAATTCTGTGAATTCTGTTCATGTAGATGGTGGAACTTTTCAAAACGTTTTTTGGCAGAAAATTGAAGTTCATACCTTGTGAAGGCTTCGTTTGAAATTTGTGTTTTCAATCGACTGATGTTTGCAGTACTTGAAAAGACTTTCTTCTCCTTTAGAACTGAACACAGTAAAGTTAAATTACAAAATTATATAAAATTATATAAAATTAAAAAATGACTAAATATCAAGTTGAAGTAAATTACTACAATCATCAAAAATTAAACATATATATTAAAGAGAGATAAAACAGGCGTATCAATAAGGGGCGCTTGATCGCGCACACAAACACGCACGCTGTGGAAAACAGAACGCGTGTAGTGTATAGATTCAATACCATGCGCGCGCGATCGATAGCGCTGGTAGAAAATATTCATTGAAAGGCCTGATAAAATAAGTATAATGACCGAGTGCTTTGGCGGAGTATTCACTAAATAAACTTTCGGCAGCTTCCACAATGGCTACCGCAACTCTCCTAAAATTGAAATGTGGTAATTGGAACTTCAAAACAAAATGGAACTTCAAAGACATTAAAGGCTAATAGTACCTGCGTAATTCAATGTTCCCAATTTCGTTCTGAAATCAATAAAATTTCTGATCACATTTCATGTTCAAACAACATTCAAACAAAAAGCAGATTTTAACATTAAAAGCTATTGTCAGAGAAGGTATAATACTTTTCAAATACTTCCCGAAGCCCCGTTGTTAAAAGCGAACACATGAGTCAGTAATGTTGGACAAAAGATCATACCAAGAATGGATGGGAGGGCTGTCTTCTGTAATCCTGCCAAACAGTTGTGAGGTTCATACATAGAACATCAATCTGCAAAAAAGAAACACAAAGATATCCAATATATAGTAGTTATCGCGAGAAAAATATGGCGAATATTTTGTTGAGTTTTTCAAAATATTTAACAAGCCTTTAGGTGAATTTTGCACACCTTTTTAGCCAATCAAAAAAAAGTATTGAATTTTGCACTCCGAAATATGATATTTATTTCCTCGTGATTAGCCAATCACGTTACAGATATTCACGCAACCTATTGATAAGTTAAAATAAAATAAAGATAAATTATAATAATATTAATAATAAACAAAAAAATCGGTGAACAAAGAAATCGAAAAGGAAAGAAAATAAATAAATAAAAAGAACAATATTTAAGAGTAAAAAATCTTGCGGCTATGACCTACCCATCGTCAGGAATTTTAAAAATACAAAATATTATATCTATATATAATAATTGCTAAACGTTTATATCAATAAACAAAAATGTGCATGTCAATAGCATTCTATTTGCTTTTAACATTGTTCATTCGTTCTTTTGTTATATTATTTATATATATCTTTTGTTATTATTTACATATATCTTTTGTTAATATTTATTATTTATCTTTTGTTTTAGCTGCAATACAAGTTGGTGACGCTCAAAGTTGCCTTTTCTCAAAGCTTGTAACAATGCCAATATCATTTTGTTCCTACTTCACGTCTAAATAACCAGCATTAACCAGTGCCTAAAGTTATTCTGTGAAGACATAGATTTACAGAGAAAATCTAATCTGTAAATAAATGAGTAAGTTCAAAGATTTTGTGGCTATCGTTTATGAACTTATGAGTTTTCTAACTTCGGCAGTTAAACAAAATTTAGATTGAGTACTCATAACCACCATCTTTAATTAAGTAGATCTCACCAACTGAGAGTGATCGTTGACCAAAGAAAAGTTTGCACGAAGTCGTTCACAAAGACATAATGTTAATTCCTCATGAGAGGACGGTGGACACTTGATCACATCCTGAAATAAACGCGTGGATAATCAAGACATTTGAACACGGATAATCAAGACATTTGAAAAAAGGTGAAGAAGTTTTCCATTTTCTAAGTTATTTGATTCAATGCCAACAATTTGTGAAACACATATCAAAACACATCATCATCATTTACATTTTTCACGGTTTCCACAATTGTGTAAGTTTAATCATCAGATGGTTTATTGAAGCAGATGTTTTTACAGCTGGATGCCCTTCCTAACGCCAACCCCAGTAAGAGGAAACACAATAAAAACAAAGAGTTTCAAAAGTTTCACTTTTCTAGCTCTTTACACTCAAGTGGCCTTAAAGGCCTTGTTCTGAGCAACAACAATTAAAAAAAAGAAACAATATGATTTTCAGGTTAATAAAGTATGTGAACTGAAGCAAAATTCAGGAGTAGAATATTAATCTAAGTATACACAAGCAAGTGTAGTTTATATTTTATATTTATCTTTATACAAGACGAGAAAACAATTACATTAACAGGCTTCAGTTTCACGATAATCTCTCTTCCATCAATTTTGTTTGGGTCTAGAAATACAACAAATTATTGTCAAGTCAAAGACGAGGCAAAGAAATCAAAACAAAATAATATTTTAAAAAAAAACTAAAGAATAAATCCCTGATATATTGCATACAATAAGACAATAGTTTTTTGATTATGACAAAAATAGTTGAAACTTTACCTGCTTCATTTGCAAATTGCGCTGTAGCATCTGTTCCACAGTTAAAAGGAGTTGAGAATTTCTTATGGAACTCCTCCTAACGATAAAAGAAATAAACGCTTTATAACATTTTTTGCCCTAAACCATGATTTATCGTTTTGATACTATGATAATTTAAGCAAATAAATCTACTCCAAAGAAAGGATTTAAACTCAAAATTGTATGCTTGTGATAATTTTTTTAACGGTGTGTTGCTTAGTGCAAAGCCACTTCTTAATTTCTTTCATGTATTTTATGTTATGTAAGATCCACCCCGTCTCAAAATAGAATCATTCCAACAAATAGCGAAAAATGAATGGTCACTTACGGCAGTCAGTATTGTATCTTCGGCAATTCTGTAATTGTCCATCTTTGTGTCAGAGCATTTTACAGGTCACTTTAACTCACACTACAAACAACTGCACTATTCAACAAAAAATGCATAAATTGTGCCACTGGAGAAAATAGTAACAATAACTTATACGCTCAATATGCTTCTATATCTATGTATCTAATGTCCTCATCAATTAAAACTAATCGTGCAGAAATTCTTCTTTTTATTTTAACTGTTCAGTCACATTCATAACATTGTAATAACAGCTTACAGGTGTTACCAGACAATCTGACCCTTGAAAAACCCACTCTACCTTAACTGTATTGAATATAGATAACTCTACCCAATGCTCAGGATAAACATGACAAGAAAAACAAGAGCAAAAAATTAATTTAACATTCTTTAAAAAAATCAAACTGACATTAAAATATAAATGTATGAATTTAGGTCTCTCGGTGGAGCTTTCGCAGGTGTGCGTAAGCTCGTTCTGTAATGTTCAGGGCAGGAAATAATGGTTGCAAGCCATAAAGGTTCATGAGTGACATTCCTCCAAGACCAAGAAAACTGTGCATAGCATCTAGAAGTAAGATCAGTAATAACATTGGTAATTGTGATAAGTAATAATACTCCAGGCAACCTCTAACCCTCTGTACGTTTGTTACATTACTACTACATCTCACATTATTCTTATTGCGCCAAACAAGATTGTGTGGAATATAAAGACTCACCGGGATTGCTATCCGGCCATTTACCAAACCCACCAACAACAGGGTCTTGAGTTTGTAGTAGAAAGTCCTTATTGCTTTCAACGCAAATATATTTAAAAGAATCGAGTATCTAAATAATAAACAAAGGACATATTAATAATAATAATAATTGATCATGTTAAATAGCATCGAAAGTGAATCGACCACTTATTTTTATCGGTTGGATATATTTAGAAGATGATTTGAAGAAAAGGAAATAAATGACGCGCAAAGTCGAAAACAGCTCACTTGAAGTGAACCGCCAATCCAGAAAGAGTAGCATGTATCTACGGGTTTGTTAGGTCTCCCTTGAAAGCCATCTTTCTGTCGTTTCAAGCACCAGCGTGATAAATAGTATAATTGTTTCCCGTCAAAACATTCATTCAACTTTCCCATGAGTAATAACGAAGCCAAACCACAAAAAGTGGAACCACCTGAAAAAAAAAGACTTTCAAATTAACAATGTTAATGTTTTAACGTCTGCTAATATAAGGAATTGCCTCCTCCAGCAAACAATAAGCGACAAAAACTTTCTTTAACGAAGACCACATTGTTCTGAACCGTACAATCCATCGCGCTCCCAACAAGGCATCCAGCCTTCATACATGTCTCAAAAGGTGATATTGAAAGCATAGCCGATTCTGACGATAGCTACAGCAACACCAAAGACGTCACAATAACAAGTTAATTATGTTTAAATTAAAATGAAGTGTAAAGATTTAGAAGTGTAGAGATTTAGTTGTTGATGGTAGGTGTGACAGGCCACGGTCAACATGGAGCCAGGTTGTGAAGAAAGATCTTGTTGAGAAACGTATTCAGCCTGGGTTGGCGCAGGATAGAGTAGGATGGAGGCGTGCCATCAGTAAACCCGTCTAAGCCGTGCCAGATGGAAAATAGACATTAAATGTATAGAGAGAACTGAAATGGTTTAGCATATCTACACCCTATGCTAACAATTAATTTATAGTAAGTTAATAATTAACAGATTATTGTTATTGAGGTCGCATACCATGGGACTCGAGGTGAGGCTCCTGCGAAATCCCGTAATCAAAACACTGAATAAAATATCTCCATTAAAGTAAAAAACAATGCCGAATATAGCACCTGCTTACCATACTGCTCCTGATGAAGGTGACAGCGTTGTGTCTGTTGATGCCGCTCCAGTCTTGAAGTATGTAAGAGATGCAACAAGCACAGTACAGAAATCGCATGTCATTCTCACTGCCATCCTTCGTAAAGATGAAACTGAAATATTGAAAATAATTTATTTTAATATTTTAAGTCTTACATCTATATGTACAAATACATTTGATATAAATGCAATTAACATATTATTTGGCAAGTGAACTAAAGCTTGATAAATAAATAAATAACACATACAGTCTTCTCATTATTAACATTGCTTACTGCGATATGACAGATTCTTTGACACGCCAGGTCATTAGGGGGTTAGGATACAGACACAGCATGCTCAGATTTTTACGACTGAAATCAAGGTTTTCTTTTTTTTTCTAAACGCATACGTCATTACGATTGCCTTACGGAAAATACGAATTTAGGTACGTCATCGTACTTCAAATCATAGATATTTTAAAAATGAATATTTGAATTGGTGTAGCAAATTGCATACGCAAAAAAAAACATATACGCAAACTTTCCTACGCGAAAATGAGCCAACTTTCCTAGACCAAGGTTGGCGTACGTGCCGGCGAGCGGGTACGCAAAAATAAGCAAACTTTCCTAGACCAAGGTTGACGTACGTGCCGGCGAGCGGGTACGCGAAAATAAGCAAACTTTCCTAGACCAAGGTTGGCGTACGTGCCGGCGAGCGAGTACGCGAAAATGAGCAAACTCTTCTAGACCAAGGTTGGCGTACGTGCTGGCAAGCTGGTATGCAAAAACGAACAAACTTTCCTAGACAAAGGTTGGCGTACGTGCCGGCAAGCGGGTACGCAAAAATGAACAAACTTTCCTAGACCAAGGTTGGCGTACGTGCCGGCGAGCGGGTACGCGAAAATGAGCAAACTTTCCTAGACCAAGACCAAGGTTGGCGTACGTGCCGCCAAGCGGGTACGCGAAAATGAGAAGACTGAGCTTAATAAAAACTAAGAATTAAATTTACCTCCCTTCCATATTTTGTAAAGATTTTAGGCCATTGATGACTGCTTGTTTATTGACTCGGGAAAGGTCATCATCAAGTATGATTAAAGAACAGAGAGCTGTATACGTCATTGTGATGTGAGAATTGTTGTATAGGTCACTGGCTGTGAATGAACCCTGCCCAACAAAAGCTGTTTTAAATACTCAATAATAAACAATTTTTGGTTGTAAATTCAAAGAAAAAATCTTGGAATAAATTTTGTAAAACAGATCTTTTATTTGTCATTACGAAAATCACACTAATATTTTTTCATACTTTTTAATAATTTTTATTTTAATTTTCTCCTTTAACTTTGGAATTTAAACAACAACACCCAATACCAATTTTAAATTCCTTACTTTCATACAAAACATTTTAAAACCCCACAAAAAAATGTGTATATATAGGATTAAAGATAATAGACTTTCAGTAAGACAATTATGTACTGAAAAGAACGTTACAGTTAATGTGCAATTATTGATTCAACACAGCTGGACAACACTTTGAAGGAAAAGCAGAGGTAAAAGCAATCCAAAATAATATATAATACAATTTCTTTTTTCAAACTGATCCAGATTAAATTCAATAAATCCCACTAAATAAATTAAATCCCACTTTACAACCGAGTCGTTTTAATTTAGTTTCTCTATCTTTATGGAACTTTTTACAAGTTTTGAATAGATTATTTTTGTGAAGTTCTTCCAAATTCATTTCTAGTTACATTCGCAAAGTTTATTTTCTCGAGTACCTCATTATTAAGAATAAATAAATCTTAGGACCAGAAACAAATTGAGTTCCGCAAATAGTTCAAATTAACAATAAATGACAGTAAATTACTTAGTAATACTCATGTGAACTTACATCTTTATTGAATGTGTTCCCAAGGTATGTTGAACCAAGGAAACCACAGTTTCCAACGTCCTCGTCACCTAACAATCAACAACAACATCATAACAAACCTTCCAGCATCAAACAAAGGTAATTGCACATATAGCAACCTAACAAGCAATCATGAGACATTTGAATATTTGTTATGTATATAATATTATAATTAATTGATTAACCAAAGTTTTAACTAAAGTTTTAAGTTTTAAAAGACTATATATGAAATATTAAGACCTTAATTAAAATAAATTGTCTCTCTTCCCCAAAAATCACACAAAAACTGCAAATAACAACAATTTCACCTGCTTTAGGTAGCAGCTGTAATGAATATATCCAATCAATGATTGAATCTCTGTTATCTTCAATTTTATCCAAAGCGTTAAGTATGTCCAGACCCGATAAGGAAAAGAATAAGAGTGTCATTCTAAAACAGCAAAAATAATGGTGGAAAAAGAAACATTTTACAAATTTTAATTTTAATTTCTCGTACAAACCGACTGGTATCTGTGGAAGAGTATGGAGCAGGCAAGCATTCCAAGTTACGAAGAAAATACTTGACATGCTTGGTTTGCAAGAAATCCATGATTGTATATACCTATATATATTAATTTTCACTAAATATACTAACATACATACACACAAATTTATTTGATTCAGTTAGTTAAAATGTAGTTGCCAGGAGAGGAGAGGCGGGGGTGTCACTAAACTAAGCAAAAATCAAAACGAAAAAATGGTATCCCCAAAAAACCTCTAGATGTGTCACTCATACTGTCCTATCTGAACTGATAGATTGTATAGCTATATCAAATTTCTACACTGGGCCAAAATTTGTTTTGATTGTTGTTGTAGGAAGGTCTTGAATGCTGGAAAAGGCACTTCTGAACAAATCGTTTTATCGAGAGAGAAATAAATAGGAGCAAGTCCGAGCAAAAATTTGAATGATCTACCGATAGCACTACATCACTCTGTGTCAAAAACGCAGGAAAGATTGCACACTGAGTCAAGTTATCTCTAGCTAGCTAAATTTCTTCTTTGTTTTCACTATAGTCCGGCGTTTTTTCTGCTTTATTTACTTATCTATATATTTACGGAACCGAAAACATAAAACTGCGGACCATTTGGTCAACGGTATTTGGTGTCAACAACCAACATGTAGAACTGATACCGTATGAAGTTGATTTCAGTGTGTTTCTTAGAAATTTAATTACCTTCTTGCTAGCTAGGTAACTAACCAACAATCTCCTCATACCATTAACTAAAGTTCTAGAAGGAGAAACGATGTTTTCATTTTTCCACGCATCTGTTAAAATTCTTATATTTTCTTCTTTTTGTCGCTAGATGCGTGTGTAATTATATATTGATTTTATGAAATTGTTTTAGCGCGATCAGTGACATGATTTGCGTTAACGAAATAAAATAATACCCGCAAACAATGAGGGCCTGCATCATTACGGTGAAGGTTGAGGAGGTTGAACTCCTTACTTTCGATTGCGAAGTATGATTCGACCAGAACCGTGGATCTTCACCAAATACTGGTCGTGGTTGCCAACATCAACAACTCTACCGGTCTTATCCCATTTTCTTGAGAGTTGTAAGAAAGGTTGCGCGTTAGTCAAAAACATATTATGTGAATCTTCTAATTGGTCGATCTGACGGTAGACTCAACAACATGCGTGTTTTTTGTTACATTTACATAAACATTTCAAAGCATGTTGGTAACAATAGTAGTGGGAATATCCTCATTTTCTCTATCTGCAATCGTTTCCACTGCTGTTCGCAACATTTACACCATTCGACTCGATTCCTGTCACATCTGAGATGTTGTTTCACTTGGGGTGTGGACCACAAATGCTGCAAATGTTGTGAGTGACTGTGGCATGATTGCATTTGGAGGAAATGAGGTTATTCCTTCTACCGTTGGTATCAAAAGGCTTTGCATTGCGTGTGCAGATATGATAGTGAACATAAGCGTTAACTCTTTGTTAACTTATATTTTATGCACTTTGTTCTTTGTTCAAAAATTTGCGATTCCTACACATTCCTACATATTTTTTAAATCCAAAACTTGTTACGAGGTGATATTTTATTGGTTCAGTAATTTTCCCGTAGTTTATTGCATAATTATATCTTTAACTATATAATTAATTATTCTAAATAAATTCAATTCAATTAATTATTAACAAATGTACTAATCATTGCTATGGTTGCGATTGTATCTATATTCGTGCACAGAAGATTGCTAAACTTGCAAATATTTTCTAAATTTGAAATGGTTAACAAAAACCTTTGCTTTAGGTCATAATAACTTGAAAACAAATTACTCAGGTGTGTAAAAAAATATATTATCGGTAATACAAACGAAGTTCGTCGGAAAATGCAACAAAATTTTAAATAAATTTGAAAAAATTGTTTTATTATATGTTGAATATAGTCCGTAATTGTAGTCTATCTAGCGACGACAAACACCTATATACAAAAACACGCAAATCGTCTTTGTATAAATGTAAAGAAGTTGCTTTTTCTGAGCCCCAACTACTGCCTTAGTATTTTGATAAATAGTAGTTTCAAACACTGTAAACAGCACACTTTCGTAATTAAAACTTTTTAACATCTTAGTTTTCAAGGCTTTGTTAGCTTAGCAATTTTTATTTTGTATATATTGTATTCAATTTTATTCATATTTTATATTTATCAAACTAACTTACTAACTTATGCAGGTCTGACATTGATAGCAGTTATTTATAAATATTTTGAACTGAAATTTTGTACCTGATTAAATATTCAAATAATATTAATAATAATAATAATAATAATAATAACAATAATAATAATAATAACAATAATAATAATAATAACAATAATAATAACAATAACAATAATAATAACAATAACAATAATAATAACAATAAAAATAACAATAACAATAATAATAACAATAACAATAATAATAACAATAACAATAATAATAACAATAACAATAATAATAACAATAACAATAATAATAACAATAACAATAATAATAACAATAACAATAATAATAACAATAATAATAACAATAACAATAACAATAATAATAACAATAACAATAATAATAACAATAACAATAATAATAACAATAACAATAATAATAACAATAACAATAATAATAACAATAACAATAATAATAACAATAATAATAATAATAACAATAATAATAATAATAATAATAACAATAATAATAATAATAACAATAACAATAATAATAACAATAACAATAATAATAACAATAACAATAACAATAATAATAACAATAATAATAATAATAATAATAATAATAATAATAATAATAATAATAATAATAATAATAATAATAATAATAATAATAATAATAATAATAATAATAATAATAATAATAATAATAATAATAATAATAATAATAATAATAATAATAATAATAATAATAATAATAATAATAATAATAATAATAATAATAATAATAATAATAATAATAATAATAATAATAATAATAATAATAATAATAATAATAATAATAATAATAATAATAATAATAATAATAATAATAATAATAATAATAATAATAATAATAATAATAATAATAATAATAATAATAATAATAATAATAATAATAATAATAATAATAATAATAATAATAATAATAATAATAATAATAATAATAATAATAATAATAATAATAATAATAATAATAATAATAATAATAATAATAATAATAATAATAATAATAATAATAATAATAATAATAATAATAATAATAATAATAATAATAATAATAATAATAATAATAATAATAATAATAATAATAATAATAATAATAATAATAATAATAATAATAATAATAATAATAATAATAATAATAATAATAATAATAATAATAATAATAATAATAATAGCATTATTGCATATTGACCATGAATGGTTTAAAAGTATGAGTGAAAACATGGGTTAAACAATTACCATAAATAAGTGAACAATAACAGTTAAATAAAGGTACAGGTTGAACAAAAGCAATAAATAAAGGGAAAGCATTAGACAGTTAAATAAAGAAAATAAAAGATATGGTTGTTTTAAACTGATGATAACTAACTTATGATTCACGTATTTTTGTATTCATTTTGTTTCGCTTCATCATTGCTTAAAGTTATTTTATTTTAGTTTAATACATTGCCATATATTTCTTACGCAAACATGTCATTAGCCAGTAATTTTAAGAGTTCAGAAACATGCCAACCGAATGATTTTTAACGAAGACAGACTCGCACACGCTGCACCTCAACACCTTGTATATGTGCTGAAACTCCGCGTCAATTTATTGCCATTATATTTCAGTGAAAATAAATAAATAAATAAATCCCCTAAATCTAAAAAATGTCCTACAATATGAAGTACCAAATAAAATTTGCAAACAATCCTGGAAATCGATAGACTATAGAGCTCCAAAGATTTGGAATTCGCTTAATGACTCTCCTTTTAAGAAAATTAATAATAATGACGAGTTCAAAATAAAACTTTTTCGGTTCAGGGACGTCTTTTAATTTGTGATAAAAATCTTTACATATTTTGATAGGATAACATTTTATATTTTAGAAGAATTACTATGATTGATATACTATGACATTGTGCAGAGCGACTATGAAGGGTTAATTTAATGAACAATTCTTAAACATAATTGCTCTTTGTCGTCCTATCTTTAGGCACTAGAAGTTGTAACCCACTACCCTAGTTTTTTCTCTTTATTGTAAATCATATTGATAAAAGAAAATCAAGAGATGATCTCTGACATCAATTTTTTACACAACCCATAGTCAACAGATGGGAAAAGTTCACTGAATAACATGTTATGCTGAAAAAACTATTAAATATTTTGCTCCCTTATTATTTATGGAGAAATCTATAATATCAAAGTAAACAAAGTTATTTGTTTTCAAACACAATATTTCCACGCAATATATTTAAACTGGCGGCAAGATATTGTTTTTAAAAGCGTTTTCCATATTATTAAAAATTTCACTAACCCTTCTAGGGGCGGTATGTTTGACGATGAAATCTTTCCTATTTCGTGATAACCATCCGTTGTAATTGTAATTTGTCATGCCAAAAACACGACACCTTGATTCGTTTTCTTCGTCAGGTGTGATGACGTAAAAGTCGCCTCCATTAGTCGCTCGAATGGTTCCATCCTGATTGGGAGGTTTTGATGGATGAGAGGCATTTTCGATAAATATAAAGAACGATCTCTTCCCAAACCAGTTTACTCCAATGGCTCTTGATAAAAAGAGCACAAAACTTCGTTCTTTACAGAAAAATGGAGTAACAGATTTCATATACACTATAGAGCCATTTTCATTTTCCTCCAGTCTGGTAAAATCGTAAGAGTGCTTGTCCCATTTACTACGGAATGCGCCGTCTATTGTTTCTAAAAAATCTTTGCAAATTTCTGCCGGAATATTCAGTCTAAATTCATACATCATTTTAATAGGCACAAGCGCCTCTTGAAATGTTTTAATGTAGAATATCGCTTTCTCGTTTTGCGTAGCAACTTCCCACGAACCATCTTTCAAACTTTCACGAAATAATCGACTTCTTCTCAATTGTTCATGGAGATTGTATGTCATAAAGAAGTCAGTCATTTTAAGCGTTGTCTTTAACAAACAGTGGATATGAACATTATGTTTTAGTACATAACCAAGTAATCATTTGTAATTAGCAAAAATGAGTGATTTTTCTGTAAACTGCGTTCTCCATCGTTTTCCTGCGTTCATTTGCTTACTTCGTTTCCAGTGTACATGATGGGTGGGTGATTTGAAGTGTAAATTTAATAACAAAAATATTTGATGCTTGAAGTTTTATTATCTTTAAAAAGAAAGTCTTTGTTAAGTCAGCCCATGTAATTGGCACTGAGCATGTGGACCACGACAAGGTTCCTTCCATCTCAAATGAAGGGTCATTCCATACCAATTCACCAAATGGTCCCAAGGGTACCATCTCAGATTTTTCACAAATTTTGACCACATACAGATATTAAAACACAAGCGTGAAAATTTCATTTCAATTTACTAATCCGTTTAGTATGTAATTCTTGGATAACAGTTCAGGATTGTTTGATAAGATGACATCAATAAAAGTTTGTGAGCTGCTAATTGTGCGCCACGCTATATCTTTCGAATAAACCCGTTCAATGTTAACGACTCTTTAAATGACTTTTCATGATCAGATATCGAAGGCTTTTGACTTATACGCTTGGTGTTTTTGTAGACCTCTCAAAAGCTTTCGATACAGTTAATCGCTCTAAGCTTAACAATAATAATAAGTTTTCTTGTTTGTTTGTTTGTTTTTTAACGAGGCTTCCAGAACGCTCATTAAACATTATCATAAATGACCTCGACCCGGAGTTTTAGTGTATTTAATTGCTCCCATTCGGCGTTTTTTATTTATAACCGTTCACTAAACAGCTTTGTGATAGCATGGTCTCGAACCCAGAACCTTTCGGTTAAGAGCCGAACGCCATTCCCATTGCGCTATCGCCGGATAGAAAACTGATAGAAAACAGTATGTTTATGAGAGAAACTCTGGCGTCATATCAGTGACTTGTGGTGTTCCACAAGGATCCATTTTTGGACCACTCTTATTTCTAATCTATGTAAATGTTCTATGTAAAACTTCACCTGGATTAAACAATAATGTTTGCCGATGACACTAACGTTTTTTCAAAAAGTACAAATCTATCACTTTTATTTCCTGACATGAACATTGCACTAAACTCTCGCAAACAACTGTTCGCTTGTAATAAACTTTCCCTTGAGGTACCCAAAACCAAATACACTTTATCTCACTAATTTCATCAAGCTAATGAGCTTCACGTACCAGTTCTCTATTTTGACGGAAAACCTGTCGAAAACGAGAAATGTCTTAGATTTTTGGGAGTCTGTGTGGATGAGAATTAATCATGGCCCCAGCATATTAAATTTGTTCTTACTAAAATTCACCAAGTAGTTGGTATAATGTATCAAATAAAAAGATGTGTTAATCCATATTGTTTAAATTTAATTTATTTCAGTTTAATTCATAGCCATATTTCTTACGCAAACATGTCATGGGCCAGTAATTTTAAGAGTTGTGAAACACGCCAACCGAATGATTTTTAACAAAGATAAACTCATACACGCTGCACCTCAACACCTTATATTTGTGTTTAAACTCCGCGTCAATTTATTGTCATTAAATTGTAGTGGTATGTTTATAGTTAAGAGTTTAAATCCTAAATATCCTCTACGATCCCAAAACGTCCAACAAAATAAGATTTACAAACCTAGAATATAGAGCTCCGACAATTTGGAACTTGCTTAATAATAATGACGAGTTTAAAATAAAGCTGAAGCGTTTCCTGTTAGGTAGGGAATCAAAAGAAGAATTTAAAATCATCTAAGAATTACGATTTAATTTTCTTTTATTGCTTGATATATTTTGATATATTTTATTTTAGAAGAATTAATATTATTATTATACTATGACATTGTGCAGGGCGACTATGAAAGTGTTTATTAAAGGAACAATTCTTAAATATAATCCCTCTTTGTCGTCCTATCTTGAGTTACTAGAAGTTGTAACCCACTACCCTAATTTCCCTCTTTATTGTAATTTCTATTGATAAAAAAATCAAAATTTGGTAATGGTATGCTAAAAAACTATTTTGCTTCTTTATTAATTTAATATGGAGAAATCTATAATATCAAAGTAAACAAACTCATTTGTTTTCAAACACAATATTTCCACGCAATATATTTAAACTGGCGGCAAGATATTGTTTTTAAAGGCGTTTTCCATATCTTTATAAAATTCACAAACCCTTTTAGGGGCGGTACTTTTCATGAAAAAATTAATTCTATTACTTGATAACCATCCGTTGTAATTGTTATTTGCCATGCCAAAAACACGACACCTTGATTCGTTTTCTTCGTCAGGTGTGATGACGTAAAAGTCGCCTCCATTAGTTGCTCGAATGGTTCCATCCTGATTGGGAGGTTTTGATGGATGAGAGGCATTTCCGATAAATATAAAGAACGATCTCTTTCCAAACCAGTCTACTTCAATGGCTCTTGACAGAAAGAGCACGAAACTTCGTTCTTTACAAAAAAATGGAGTAACAGATTTCATATACACTATAGAGCCATTTTCAGTTTCCTCCAGTCTGGTAAAGTCATAAAAGTGCTTGTCCCATTTACTACGGAAAGCTACGTCTTTTGTTTCTATATAATTTTTACAAATTTCTGCCGGAATGTCCAGTCGAACTTCATACAGCATTTTAATAGGCACAAGCGCCTCTTGAAATGTTTTAATGTAGAATATCGCTTTCTCGTTTAGCCTAGCAACTTCCCACGAACCATCTTTCGTATTTTCATAAAATAATCGACTTCTTTCCAATTCGTTACGGGCATTGAATGGCCTAGAGACGTTGCGAAGCATTTTTAAGCGTTTTCTTTAACAAACAGTGGCTAGTAGGCCTTTGAAGTATGTTTTAGTACCCAGTAATCATTTGTAATTAGCAAAGATGAGTGATTTGCCTGTAAACTGCGTTCTCCATCGTTTAACATTATATTTTCTGTCATTTTGTAACGGGTCAGTGTAAAAAAATTAAACTGAATTTAACCTTTTATCTCTAGGAGATTTTATAGATTTTAGATTCTTAGGTTAAAAAATCACAAATGAAGGAGTTTAGGCCGCTATTGTTAAATTTTAGTCTGCAATTGTTATTTTTTTCAAAAAATACCTACTATTGTTCTTTTATTGTTTAATCTTCTAGACAGCCTCCTCGTTTATTTTTATGTTTATTTAAAAAGTTTGAGTTTTGATGTAAAACAATGAAGTTCTAAAACCCTTTGTAGTATTTCAATATTTAAAGAAGAAACAAGGGGTTTTTGTTATGTAAAAAAGAACTTGTTATATTGGTTTCGAAGAAGGTTTTTCGTGATTTTAATGTGGAGTGTTATTTTCCTGAGATTGTCAGATCAAGAAGGTTGGTTGCCTTTATATCAGGTGATGATTGTTTATATAGCTCCATTTCTCTTTTTGGCAGGGCAATGCTTTCTGATATTTTCACATAAAAGGGCTTGTCTGCGTGCTGATGCATTGAAAACTAACTAACTTCTTTTTATGACTCTTCATACCTCTAACCAAAGGAATCAAACACAAAATCTATTAACAACTAGATTAATATGATGTGAATAACAGTAAAGAGCCTTGTTATTTATCTTCAAAATATGGGCAGCACAAGCCTTCTTTTCACCTGCACCATCATAACTTTGACCACAACAATGCTTGATATCCAAACCCAACTCTTCTAAAAACGTTAAAATCATTCTAAAGTGACTGACTAGTAAGACTTTCAGAACAAACCACAAATAATTTATATTTTCACAAATATTTGCTCTTTGTTTGCTGAATCACAAGTTTCATCAGCGAGAATGGTTGAAAAACGTCCAACCCGTTCCTCTCCATAAGTATCAGCTTCAACCAAGAAGATATGTCCACAAAATGGCAACCAATACGCCGACGAAAAATTACAGTTTTAAAGATTGATTAAAGTTTCTCTCTGTTTTGCTTAGTAACTTATAATAGTTTTAGTTCATATTTACTTAGATTTATACATATTATCTGTCTCTGTTTATCAATTATACTATCAATAAGCTTAGTTTTCCCACTGGCAATCATCTTTGAAGAGTTTCAGTGGTTTGGTGCTTGATTTTGTTCAACCTTGGACTTTTTGAGCCTGAAACATACTTTTGTTTTCTCTCTTTAAAAAACTTTCTTTTTTACAAACAATACACTGCTCTCCATCGCTGTTTCGTTTTGATCCAAATTCCCACGAGAGTAGATGTTAATGACTGCTTGCCACCAAGCATAGTACTTCTATTCTTTAAAGATTTTCACACGCCTATTCTTGTAATATTTGTCCTAACATACAACATTTTTATCGAATCATTTTTTTATAATACATTCTCTTGGTGATTTGCTAATTTAGTTAAAGTTCTACGGTGTAATATTTTTCTTCTTACTTCTAAACAACATGTCTCTAAACGCTGAACAATTTAATAACTTCAGTAAAGTTGACCTCTTTTCTCATTACATCAAACTAGAATCAAAGTAGAATCGTCGTCAATGAAGAAAGAAAACTTATTTCTAAAAGAAACTGTTACTACTCTACAGTTACAACAAGTGAAGAATTTGACTTTGAATGTTGAAAACTTTCACAACGTTGTTGACAAAATAAAAAATACCACACCAACAAATGAGTTCCATTGCTGAAAGTATTCTTGAGCTGGGAAGAGAGCACTTCCAACTTCAGCAGTATACTTGACGTGACACTGTTCAACTGGGAGGGCTTTTTTGGAGAGATAAAAGGCAAAACACTAGGAGAGAAATATTTATATAATATTTATATTTATATAATATATAAGTCGAACATGGAACATTCCGGCGATAGCGCAATGGTAATGGCATTCGGCCCTTAACCTAAAGGTTCAGGGTTCGAGACCATGCTATCACAAAGTTGTTTAGTGAGCGATTATAAATAAAAGACGCCGTATTTCATCTGAAATAACCGTAGCACAAATGGGAGCAATTAAATACACTAAAACTCTTCATGATAATGATAATGGTAATAATAATGCTTAATGAGCGTTCTGAAAGCCTCGTTAAAAAACAAACAAAACAAAACATTCACTCCGTTGGTGTTATCTGCGGTCGTTGTAATGGGTCGCGAATGTAAGAAATTCTATTCAAAGCTTTCTGAAAAGATTGCTGAAAAACGTGACCAAGACTACAGTATGAATGCTTCGTGGATTCGTAAAAAGATAAAAAGGATCTGGAGTGATCTTAATGTCAATGCCTTTCAGGTTCCGGTTTCAGGAATGGTATTCGACTCAGGTGACGAACAAGTTTATGATGTTGATACAGAGCTGACAAGAATGAGGCCTATAGAAGCTCATAAGTTTAGAAATTCGGAGAAAATGATTTTACAATCGCAAATCCAAGAAGAAAATCCTTTTAAGAAAATTGTAAGAACCTTTTCTTATATAAATTGAACCCAAATAGTAGACTAAATTGATATTTTCGTACAACCTTCCTTGGTCATGACCTTTTCTATCAAGAGGTGCTAGACAGCTTTTCTTTACTCATAGACTGGCATAGTATACAAAGGGTCCCAGTTGAAGTTTGGATTGTCGGAAGATAATCTGTCTTTTGAGAGTCTTCTTTTTGACATATTGTTATTTATCAAATCAAATCAACGAACCATCAGACAACATAAAAACATTCATACAATTCCAGAAAAGTTAATCAAAATCTGTAACACCATGATAAAAGCTAATACCGTAATGCCTCAATTAAGCGCCCCCCCCCCTCGAATAAGCGCCCACCCTCTTGGTTAAATTATTAAATAAGCGCTCCCTCAAATAAGCGCCCACTTCTCAATCTTCAGAAACGGGCGCCTATTCGAGTTTTCGGCAAAAACAGTAGCACGGAAAGAAGAAAGGCAACGGAACACAGTTTTATTCTAATTTCCATTCGTATTTTTCATAACATGCTTCAAAGAGGGTAAACCTTGTCACGAAGGCCGTACAATGCTGAAAGAGCAGTTTGAATATATGAATACGGAGGAAGCAAACTTTTTAAGCCGATGAGAGTGATATCGCTGACGCGAGTCCAGACATGTTAATTGTCGACGAAGACAAGGAGGGTGACAAAGATGTACAAATAGATATTTTGTGAAAGAAAAAAAGTGTTTCTATTAAAAACTCCCTTTTATTTATGTGCAATTTTTTTGAATTGCAAATAAGCGCCCCTTCGTTTAAGCACCCCCTCGAATAAGCGCACACCCTAGAGCCTCGAAAATTAAATAACCGCCCGGGCATTACGGTACGCTTCATTAATATTAAAATATGTTTTTCTAACCATTCGATGTTCGATCGAACTCGATTGCGCAATATAGCAATGGAATAGTGTACATTTCCTATGTTATTTAGTAAGCCGTGCTATGCAATAAGAGTCCTAAGAAATACGTAAAATTAAAAGAAAGATTTTTAAAAAAGCTTATAAAAATTAATAATCAAAGAAATTGCAGTAAACATTACCCCCTGAATTCCGATAATTTAAATATGAAATATCTCCTGATTGGAGCATTTTTAGCCCCGGGATTATGTTTGCAAATTAATTTATTTATAATTTTAAATAATTTTTTGTTGTTATGGAGACTTTATCTGGTCCTGAAAATATCCAAAATGAAAAATTGAAGATGGCTCCCAGTCTCAAAATGTTTCAATTGTTTATGAAGAACATCTGCACCAAGTTTAAGTTTAAGTTCTTCTATCTTAAAGCATAATTAAATTTACCTCTTTTTTGCACGATTTGACCTCACTAACACCAACGATGTGGTACTAATAGTGGTTATGTGTAACCGCGATAATGGTAGGCGGGGAATTTCTATGTAGATACACTAATTTTTTTTATAAGCAAGATAGCTATAAAGCATAATTACGGTAAAAAGTGCAAAAAGGTAAGCATAATGCTACGGTATGAATAAAAAGTCCCAATATTTTAAAAATGCTTTGTTTTGAAGTTAGCTTAATGTAGTTTAGAGGGTAAAATGGGCTTAATGCGACAATATTAAATGATAAATGATCAGAAGATATGAGTAAGTTTAAAACAAAGCTAAAAATTATACAAGACAAAGAGGAAATTACCGGCATTATGCATATAAGCATAGTTTCTACCCCTGGTTTCCATATACATAAGCATAGTTATTATAAGCATATTTTTACGGTAAAAATTGTAAAATTGCTAAGCATTGCTATCGTAAGGTCATTTCACAGCCTTGCTTATAAAAAGAACTTAGTGTACTTGATTCTCATAGACTAGAGGTGACAGAGGCTTGGTTGTGAATGATGGGGGTTTTGAGTTATCATGAAGTTTCTGAACATCAAATTCAAAATTATACACAAGTCCTATATTTAGAATATAAGAGTCGAGAATGTGAATGGTTTCAAAAACCAGATCTAACTTTTAACGTAGATAATAAATATTGTAACGTAGATCATAAACTACGATACCACTGATCATATAGTCTGAAAACTTGCATTACATATGTTGATGTTACTTGCATGTTACTTGTACGTTATCTGTATTGTTTTTATGTTTTATGAAAATCCAATCTTTTCATGTCTCAAAGGAGAAACAATCTGCTCATATTAACAAATTCTTCGATATTCTCCTTTTCAATACAACGTCATAGAAATATGTGCAAAGAGCGCGTTGGGGAAAACAAACCAATATTTTTACTTAAAAACGCAAAAGAAAAAATATGTTTTTAAATTTAAGGGCGATAATTTGATGTTTGCTTGTTTTTTTTTGTTACAAAAATTATCTTTTAAAAAATATAACATATATGACTAACATGTCAGATGTTAATTCATAATTATTGTTAAAATGCACGATATTTCTCATTTAAAGTTAACCTGCATCATATTTCTGTCTAACGACTTCGTTAACCATCCGCCCTATTCTTTTGGTTAAAACCCAGCCATCGCTATTTGAGTCAAGTGCAAATGTATATTTTTGAAACCAATCTTTGCTATTTTGCAATTTGGAACCCATACTTTTGCAAAATTGTTGAAGTTGAACGCGATAAGAGTTTTAAAGACGTTGTTGTTGAAAAATTAGTGACATTTCATTGCAGGCACATTGCTACCGAGTTAATTACAAGAAGACTCGAGATAGATTTTAAAGAAGATGAACAGGTCATGGAACTCGAAGAACACTCAAGTTTTTTGCATCTGTTAAAAAACACAAGACAACGAAGTAATGATTGGATGCGATAACAACAATTGCAAATACAAATGGTTTCATCTTTCGTGTGTAAAAATTAAAAGACCACCTAAAGGAGCATGGTATTGCAGAGAGTGTAAAAGAGTAAAAACAATGTAAAATATTAACTAACTATAAAACTCATCGTATATATACTTTTCATAAAAAATATTTCTTTCTAAAAATTCGTTTTTCATATCAACTACAACATTGTGATAACAATACTACACACACACATATATAAATAAAAAAATAACCAAGTATCAATGAAAACAAAATTTTGTCAGTTTTCACAGTACACAATACCACTAGCCAGATTCACCAATATTGCACACACATTAACAATTTTATCAATAGTGGGAACTTCATTCTCATATGATTCATTGGATTTTGATTTTAAAAATACTATAAGCAAAGGACCTTCCAAAAGCTTCTACATATTTTTCATGAATCCAATAACTCTTTCGATGTGTATTCGAATACTGGGAATTTTTCGTGTCACATGATAATTGGAATTTCCCTTTTATGAATGCTGGGATGACTAACTCTACAGAACAGACTGCTGCAAAATCATCAACTAGTGTAAAACCACTATCTGCTAAAATTTGGTCTCCTGGATGATGTAAATTAGAGCTGATGTAACCAGATTCTCTCACAATCTTTTTATCGGTTGCACACCACGATATCCTTTCGAAACAAAAGTAATAGCTCCAAGTGGATTACATGCATTGTGGTAAACTTAGAATTGCATAGGTTGGTAAATGCAAATGTGCAAAGACCAGTAAAGTACATACATATTGTGTCATTTACACACAAAACGTCATACTTTGCGAATAATACCTAAATACATTGGAAAGAAACAAATATCTTGCATGTAACAACAACAAAAGTATGAGTGTATATAAATACAGTGTTGTAGATAGATTGCCGTAGATTTTGTAATTGTAACTTATTTTGTTTGGGGCACATGTACTGAGGAAGAAATTATACTTTGAAAATTATTTGGGGGAACCCTGCAACTCCAAATCAAATCAAATGTTTTGTTTACCAAACACAATTTAAATAATACAAATACAAGTGACAAATATAAACGTAACAATTAAATAATTCATACTTTTTTCCAATATGCTAAATGAATTATATAGAATGAAAAAAGAAATATATATTTTAAAAAGTGCCTCGGACCATTATCTACGTATATTCACAGTAAATGTCACATATTAAACAAACAAAAATAAGATAAAAAATAGAACAAAAACAACACTGCAGCTTGGTTTGTATTTTACTAGGAACCATTTTTTAAATAAATAATATGTATATATAGCTAATATATAGTAAAACAAATTAAAATTATTTACTTGTGTGATATATATAATAATATATACCTGTTTTTCAAGACTTGATATCTTTACATTCATGTTGTATTTTTCATTTCTCAAAAAACCTAACTATATATATATATAAATGAAAAAAAACCAGCTTTTTTTTATAAAATGCTCTGAACATACCACTGCGTATTTACTTTTAGGTTCCCATCTTGTTCCATTTGCATTAATTCTTTTACAGCTTTTCATACCTTTCTTGATACTTTATTTTGTTTGGAAACATAAAAAAGACAACTTCTTCTCCACTTGATAACTGCGACAACTGATAACGCTACACTTTCTTGTTTTTACTCTAAAAATGCAGCTTTTCTCTTAAAAAACCTTACAAACTAATATGTTCATGTAGTTTGTTTTCCCCGAATATTTGTGATATAATTATGTGTATTGAAATTGAGAATACCCTTAGAACTAATCCTGTGTCAGCTTCGAAGATAAGAGTCATCTTCACTCCATCAGCTAAACAAAATATTTTCCTTTCGAAGTTAAACAGGGTGTAACTTTCACAGGATTATCTCATAAACCGATTTGATGTTTCTTAATACTAACATGATAAACAATGACCAATTAAGTTTCTTGTTTGATGACTTTATTATTGTGAAAATTGGGAATGTCACAGTGATAGAAGTAATAATTGCATTCTGCAATACTCCCGATAACTTGAACCACCACTGGGGCTATGGAAATGGTTTGAGTTAACGAATGTTCCAGTTATTGAGTGATTTTAATGAGAAAGTATATAGTATTAGGGAAAGTGTTCCACTTACCGGGATGATACGGTATCAGTAAAATTCGGTCTATTATGATTGTTTCTTGTTAAATGTAGATTGCAGTTGTAAGAAATCATTTGAATTTATCACTCATCTTGACTGTTGCTGGTGTTGTATAAGGCAACACGTTTAAAATATGGAGGATCATTTTGCAACATACAACGCTGACGATGAATTGGAAAAAGCTCGCATGTTTAAAGAGTCATTAAACGATGGATCGTGGAACGTTGCTATGGAAAACGAGAAGGCGACATTCTACATCAGGACTTTTGCCGAGGACATTGTGCCAATTAAGGTGGCGTATGAAATTCTACTGGATATTCCAGCAGACATATGCAAAAATTATTTAGAGCCAAAAAACTGTGCCTTTCGAAATAAATGGTCGAGTGGTGCTCCTGAACAACTTCAGGAAAACGAAAAGGGTTTCATACTGTACGCACGCGCAACGACTCCATTCTTTTTAAAAGAACGAAGTTTTGTGGCTTTTTCATCGAATGCCAAAGAAGTAGACTGGTTTGGAAAAAGATCATTCTTTATCTTTGTCGGAAATTCTACCCACGCTTCGAAACCTCCAGGACAGGATGGAACGATTCGAGCGACTAACGGAGGGAATTTTTACGTTATCACACCTGACGAAGAAAACGAATCAAGGTGTCGTGTTTTTGGCATGATAACTAACAATTACAATGGTTCTTTGCCAAAAAAAGGAATTGAGTTCATACTGAGGAGAGCGACTCCAAACAGGTTTTTAAATATGTATATTGAGATGGAAAAAGCTTTCAAAAATGATATTTTACCACCAGTTTAAATACCATATTTTCTCCAATAAACGCCCTGGGCGTTTCTAAAATTTTTAAGATTTTTAGGGGGCGTTTATTAGAGAGGGGCGTTTATTTACAAAAAATATTAATTTGATATGTGAGATATGTATGAATGCTTCGTGGATTCGTAAAAAGATAAAAAGGATTTGGAGTGATCTTAATGTCAATGCCTTTCAGGTTCCGGTTTCAGGAATGGTATTCGACTCAGGTGACGAACAAGTTTATGATGTTGATACAGAGCTGACAAGAATGAGGCCTATAGAAGCTCATAAGTTTAGAAATTCGGAGAAAATGATTTTACAATCGCCCCGCAGTGCTTCTACTATTATGGAAGTCATTAACGTTGATTTTCAAATCCAAGAAGAAAATCCTTTTAAGAAAATTGTAAGAACCTTTTCTTATATAAATTGAACCCAAATAGTAGACTAAATTGATATTTTCGTACAACCTTCCTTGGTCATGACCTTTTCTATCAAGAGGTGCTAGACAGCTTTTCTTTACTCATAGACTGGCATAGTATACAAAGGGTCCCAGTTGAAGTTTGGATTGTCGGAAGATAATCTGTCTTTTGAGAGTCTTCTTTTTGACATATTGTTATTTATCAAATCAAATCAACGAACCATCAGACAACATAAAAACATTCATACAATTCCAGAAAAGTTAATCAAAATCTGTAACACCATGATAAAAGCTAATACCGTAATGCCTCAATTAAGCGCCCCCCCCCCTCGAATAAGCGCCCACCCTCTTGGTTAAATTATTAAATAAGCGCTCCCTCAAATAAGCGCCCACTTCTCAATCTTCAGAAACGGGCGCCTATTCGAGTTTTCGGCAAAAACAGTAGCACGGAAAGAAGAAAGGCAACGGAACACAGTTTTATTCTAATTTCCATTCGTATTTTTCATAACATGCTTCAAAGAGGGTAAACCTTGTCACGAAGGCCGTACAATGCTGAAAGAGCAGTTTGAATATATGAATACGGAGGAAGCAAACTTTTTAAGCCGATGAGAGTGATATCGCTGACGCGAGTCCAGACATGTTAATTGTCGACGAAGACAAGGAGGGTGACAAAGATGTACAAATAGATATTTTGTGAAAGAAAAAAAGTGTTTCTATTAAAAACTCCCTTTTATTTATGTGTAATTTTTTTGAATTGCAAATAAGCGCCCCCTCGTTTAAGCACCCCCTCGAATAAGCGCACACCCTAGAGCCTCGAAAATTAAATAACCGCCCGGGCATTACGGTACGCTTCATTAATATTAAAATATGTTTTTCTAACCATTCGATGTTCGATCGAACTCGATTGCGCAATATAGCAATGGAATAGTGTACATTTCCTATGTTATTTAGTAAGCCGTGCTATGCAATAAGAGTCCTAAGAAATACGTAAAATTAAAAGAAAGATTTTTAAAAAAGCTTATAAAAATTAATAATCAAAGAAATTGCAGTAAACATTACCCCCTGAATTCCGATAATTTAAATATGAAATATCTCCTGATTGGAGCATTTTTAGCCCCGGGATTATGTTTGCAAATTAATTTATTTATAATTTTAAATAATTTTTTGTTGTTATGGAGACTTTATCTGGTCCTGAAAATATCCAAAATGAAAAATTGAAGATGGCTCCCAGTCTCAAAATGTTTCAATTGTTTATGAAGAACATCTGCACCAAGTTTAAGTTTAAGTTCTTCTATCTTAAAGCATAATTAAATTTACCTCTTTTTTGCACGATTTGACCTCACTAACACCAACGATGTGGTACTAATAGTGGTTATGTGTAACCGCGATAATGGTAGGCGGGGAATTTCTATGTAGATACACTAATTTTTTTTATAAGCAAGATAGCTATAAAGCATAATTACGGTAAAAAGTGCAAAAAGGTAAGCATAATGCTACGGTATGAATAAAAAGTCCCAATATTTTAAAAATGCTTTGTTTTGAAGTTAGCTTAATGTAGTTTAGAGGGTAAAATGGGCTTAATGCGACAATATTAAATGATAAATGATCAGAAGATATGAGTAAGTTTAAAACAAAGCTAAAAATTATACAAGACAAAGAGGAAATTACCGGCATTATGCATATAAGCATAGTTTCTACCCCTGGTTTCCATATACATAAGCATAGTTATTATAAGCATATTTTTACGGTAAAAATTGTAAAATTGCTAAGCATTGCTATCGTAAGGTCATTTCACAGCCTTGCTTATAAAAAGAACTTAGTGTACTTGATTCTCATAGACTAGAGGTGACAGAGGCTTGGTTGTGAATGATGGGGGTTTTGAGTTATCATGAAATTTCTGAACATCAAATTCAAAATTATACACAAGTCCTATATTTAGAATATAAGAGTCGAGAATGTGAATGGTTTCAAAAACCAGATCTAACTTTTAACGTAGATAATAAATATTGTAACGTAGATCATAAACTACGATACCACTGATCATATAGTCTGAAAACTTGCATTACATATGTTGATGTTACTTGCATGTTACTTGTATGTTATCTGTATTGTTTTTATGTTTTATGAAAATCCAATCTTTTCATGTCTCAAAGGAGAAACAATCTGCTCATATTAACAAATTCTTCGATATTCTCCTTTTCAATACAACGTCATAGAAATATGTGCAAAGAGCGCGTTGGGGAAAACAAACCAATATTTTTACTTAAAAACGCAAAAGAAAAAATATGTTTTTAAATTTAAGGGCGATAATTTGATGTTTGCTTGTTTTTTTTTGTTACAAAAATTATCTTTTAAGAAATATAACATATATGACTAACATGTCAGATGTTAATTCATAATTATTGTTAAAATGCACGATATTTCTCATTTAAAGTTAACCTGCATCATATTTCTGTCTAACGACTTCGTTAACCATCCGCCCTATTCTTTTGGTTAAAACCCAGCCATCGCTATTTGAGTCAAGTGCAAATGTATATTTTTGAAACCAATCTTTGCTATTTTGCAATTTGGAACCCATACTTTTGCAAAATTGTTGAAGTTGAACGCGATAAGAGTTTTAAAGACGTTGTTGTTGAAAAATTAGTGACATTTCATTGCAGGCACATTGCTACCGAGTTAATTACAAGAAGACTCGAGATAGATTTTAAAGAAGATGAACAGGTCATGGAACTCGAAGAACACTCAAGTTTTTTGCATCTGTTAAAAAACACAAGACAACGAAGTAATGATTGGATGCGATAACAACAATTGCAAATACAAATGGTTTCATCTTTCGTGTGTAAAAATTAAAAGACCACCTAAAGGAGCATGGTATTGCAGAGAGTGTAAAAGAGTAAAAACAATGTAAAATATTAACTAACTATAAAACTCATCGTATATATACTTTTCATAAAAAATATTTCTTTCTAAAAATTCGTTTTTCATATCAACTACAACATTGTGATAACAATACTACACACACACATATATAAATAAAAAAATAACCAAGTATCAATGAAAACAAAATTTTGTCAGTTTTCACAGTACACAATACCACTAGCCAGATTCACCAATATTGCACACACATTAACAATTTTATCAATAGTGGGAACTTCATTCTCATATGATTCATTGGATTTTGATTTTATAAATACTATAAGCAAAGGACCTTCCAAAAGCTTCTACATATTTTTCATGAATCCAATAACTCTTTCGATGTGTATTCGAATACTGGGAATTTTTCGTGTCACATGATAATTGGAATTTCCCTTTTATGAATGCTGGGATGACTAACTCTACAGAACAGACTGCTGCAAAATCATCAACTAGTGTAAAACCTCTATCTGCTAAAATTTGGTCTCCTGGATGATGTAAATTAGAGCTGATGTAACCAGATTCTCTTACAATCTTTTTATCGGTTGCACACCACGATATCCTTTCGAAACAAAAGTAATAGCTCCAAGTGGATTACATGCATTGTGGTAAACTTAGAATTGCATAGGTTGGTAAATGCAAATGTGCAAAGACCAGTAAAGTACATACATATTGTGTCATTTACACACAAAACGTCATACTTTGCGAATAATACCTAAATACATTGGAAAGAAACAAATATCTTGCATGTAACAACAACAAAAGTATGAGTGTATATAAATACAGTGTTGTAGATAGATTGCCGTAGATTTTGTAATTGTAACTTATTTTGTTTGGGGCACATGTACTGAGGAAGAAATTATACTTTGAAAATTATTTGGGGGAACCCTGCAACTCCAAATCAAATCAAATGTTTTGTTTACCAAACACAATTTAAATAATACAAATACAAGTGACAAATATAAACGTAACAATTAAATACTTCATACTTTTTTCCAATATGCTAAATGAATTATATAGAATGAAAAAAGAAATATATATTTTAAAAAGTGCCTCGGACCATTATCTACGTATATTCACAGTAAATGTCACATATTAAACAAACAAAAATAAGATAAAAAATAGAACAAAAACAACACTGCAGCTTGGTTTGTATTTTACTAGGAACCATTTTTTAAATAAATAATATGTATATATAGCTAATATATAGTAAAACAAATTAAAATTATTTACTTGTGTGATATATATAATAATATATACCTGTTTTTCAAGACTTGATATCTTTACATTCATGTTGTATTTTTCATTTCTCAAAAAACCTAACTATATATATATATAAATGAAAAAAAACCAGCTTACTTTTTATAAAATGCTCTGAACATACCACTGCGTATTTACTTTTAGGTTCCCATCTTGTTCCATTTGCATTAATTCTTTTACAGCTTTTCATACCTTTCTTGATACTTTATTTTGTTTGGAAACATAAAAAAGACAACTTCTTCTCCACTTGATAACTGCGACAACTGATAACGCTACACTTTCTTGTTTTTACTCTAAAAATGCAGCTTTTCTCTTAAAAAACCTTACAAACTAATATGTTCATGTAGTTTGTTTTCCCCGAATATTTGTGATATAATTATGTGTATTGAAATTGAGAATACCCTTAGAACTAATCCTGTGTCAGCTTCGAAGATAAGAGTCATCTTCACTCCATCAGCTAAACAAAATATTTTCCTTTCGAAGTTAAACAGGGTGTAACTTTCACAGGATTATCTCATAAACCGATTTGATGTTTCTTAATACTAACATGATAAACAATGACCAATTAAGCTTCTTGTTTGATGACTTTATTATTGTGAAAATTGGGAATGTCACAGTGATAGAAGTAATAATTGCATTCTGCAATACTCCCGATAACTTGAACCACCACTGGGGCTATGGAAATGGTTTGAGTTAACGAATGTTCCAGTTATTGAGTGATTTTAATGAGAAAGTATATAGTATTAGGGAAAGTGTTCCACTTACCGGGATGATACGGTATCAGTAAAATTCGGTCTATTATGATTGTTTCTTGTTAAATGTAGATTGCAGTTGTAAGAAATCATTTGAATTTATCACTCATCTTGACTGTTGCTGGTGTTGTATAAGGCAACACGTTTAAAATATGGAGGATCATTTTGCAACATACAACGCTGACGATGAATTGGAAAAAGCTCGCATGTTTAAAGAGTCATTAAACGATGGATCGTGGAACGTTGCTATGGAAAACGAGAAGGCGACATTCTACATCAGGACTTTTGCCGAGGACATTGTGCCAATTAAGGTGGCGTATGAAATTCTACTGGATATTCCAGCAGACATATGCAAAAATTATTTAGAGCCAAAAAACTGTGCCTTTCGAAATAAATGGTCGAGTGGTGCTCCTGAACAACTTCAGGAAAACGAAAAGGGTTTCATACTGTACGCACGCGCAACGACTCCATTCTTTTTAAAAGAACGAAGTTTTGTGGCTTTTTCATCGAATGCCAAAGAAGTAGACTGGTTTGGAAAAAGATCATTCTTTATCTTTGTCGGAAATTCTACCCACGCTTCGAAACCTCCAGGACAGGATGGAACGATTCGAGCGACTAACGGAGGGAATTTTTACGTTATCACACCTGACGAAGAAAACGAATCAAGGTGTCGTGTTTTTGGCATGATAACTAACAATTACAATGGTTCTTTGCCAAAAAAAGGAATTGAGTTCATACTGAGGAGAGCGACTCCAAACAGGTTTTTAAATATGTATATTGAGATGGAAAAAGCTTTCAAAAATGATATTTTACCACCAGTTTAAATACCATATTTTCTCCAATAAACGCCCTGGGCGTTTCTAAAATTTTTAAGATTTTTAGGGGGCGTTTATTAGAGAGGGGCGTTTATTTACAAAAAATATTTTTTTGATATGTGAGATATGTATGAATGCTTCGTGGATTCGTAAAAAGATAAAAAGGATTTGGAGTGATCTTAATGTCAATGCCTTTCAGGTTCCGGTTTCAGGAATGGTATTCGACTCAGGTGACGAACAAGTTTATGATGTTGATACAGAGCTGACAAGAATGAGGCCTATAGAAGCTCATAAGTTTAGAAATTCGGAGAAAATGATTTTACAATCGCTCCGCAGTGCTTCTACTATTATGGAAGTCATTAACGTTGATTTTCAAATCCAAGAAGAAAATCCTTTTAAGAAAATTGTAAGAACCTTTTCTTATATAAATTGAACCTAAATAGTAGACTAAATTGATATTTTCGTACAACCTTCCTTGGTCATGACCTTTTCTATCAAGAGGTGCTAGACAGCTTTTCTTTACTCATAGACTGGCATAGTATACAAAGGGTCCCAGTTGAAGTTTGGATTGTCGGAAGATAATCTGTCTTTTGAGAGTCTTCTTTTTGACATATTGTTATTTATCAAATCAAATCAACGAACCATCAGACAACATAAAAACATTCATACAATTCCAGAAAAGTTAATCAAAATCTGTAACACCATGATAAAAGCTAATACCGTAATGCCTCAATTAAGCGCCCCCCCCCCCCCCTCGAATAAGCGCCCACCCTCTTGGTTAAATTATTAAATAAGCGCTCCCTCAAATAAGCGCCCACTTCTCAATCTTCAGAAACGGGCGCCTATTCGAGTTTTCGGCAAAAACAGTAGCACGGAAAGAAGAAAGGCAACGGAACACAGTTTTATTCTAATTTCCATTCGTATTTTTCATAACATGCTTCAAAGAGGGTAAACCTTGTCACGAAGGCCGTACAATGCTGAAAGAGCAGTTTGAATATATGAATACGGAGGAAGCAAACTTTTTAAGCCGATGAGAGTGATATCGCTGACGCGAGTCCAGACATGTTAATTGTCGACGAAGACAAGGAGGGTGACAAAGATGTACAAATAGATATTTTGTGAAAGAAAAAAAGTGTTTCTATTAAAAACTCCCTTTTATTTATGTGCAATTTTTTTGAATTGCAAATAAGCGCCCCCTCGTTTAAGCACCCCCTCGAATAAGCGCACACCCTAGAGCCTCGAAAATTAAATAACCGCCCGGGCATTACGGTACGCTTCATTAATATTAAAATATGTTTTTCTAACCATTCGATGTTCGATCGAATTTGATTGCGCAATATAACAATGGAATAGTGTACATTTCCTATGTTATTTAGTAAGCCGTGCTATGCAATAAGAGTCCTAAGAAATACGTAAAATTAAAAGAAAGATTTTTAAAAAAGCTTATAAAAATTAATAATCAAAGAAATTGCAGTAAACATTACCCCCTGAATTCCGATAATTTAAATATGAAATATCTCCTGATTGAAGCATTTTTAGCCCCGGGATTATGTTTGCAAATTAATTTATTTATAATTTTAAATAATTTTTTGTTGTTATGGAGACTTTATCTGGTCCTGAAAATATCCAAAATGAAAAATTGAAGATGGCTCCCAGTCTCAAAATGTTTCAATTGTTTATGAAGAACATCTGCACCAAGTTTAAGTTTAAGTTCTTCTATCTTAAAGCATAATTAAATTTACCTCTTTTTTGCACGATTTGACCTCACTAACACCAACGATGTGGTACTAATAGTGGTTATGTGTAACCGCGATAATGGTAGGCGGGGAATTTCTATGTAGATACACTAATTTTTTTTATAAGCAAGATAGCTATAAAGCATAATTACGGTAAAAAGTGCAAAAAGGTAAGCATAATGCTACGGTATGAATAAAAAGTCCCAATATTTTAAAAATGCTTTGTTTTGAAGTTAGCTTAATGTAGTTTAGAGGGTAAAATGGGCTTAATGCGACAATATTAAATGATAAATGATCAGAAGATATGAGTAAGTTTAAAACAAAGCTAAAAATTATACAAGACAAAGAGGAAATTACCGGCATTATGCATATAAGCATAGTTTCTACCCCTGGTTTCCATATACATAAGCATAGTTATTATAAGCATATTTTTACGGTAAAAATTGTAAAATTGCTAAGCATTGCTATCGTAAGGTCATTTCACAGCCTTGCTTATAAAAAGAACTTAGTGTACTTGATTCTCATAGACTAGAGGTGACAGAGGCTTGGTTGTGAATGATGGGGGTTTTGAGTTATCATGAAGTTTCTGAACATCAAATTCAAAATTATACACAAGTCCTATATTTAGAATATAAGAGTCGAGAATGTGAATGGTTTCAAAAACCAGATCTAACTTTTAACGTAGATAATAAATATTGTAACGTAGATCATAAACTACGATACCACTGATCATATAGTCTGAAAACTTGCATTACATATGTTGATGTTACTTGCATGTTACTTGTACGTTATCTGTATTGTTTTTATGTTTTATGAAAATCCAATCTTTTCATGTCTCAAAGGAGAAACAATCTGCTCATATTAACAAATTCTTCGATATTCTCCTTTTCAATACAACGTCATAGAAATATGTGCAAAGAGCGCGTTGGGGAAAACAAACCAATATTTTTACTTAAAAACGCAAAAGAAAAAATATGTTTTTAAATTTAAGGGCGATAATTTGATGTTTGCTTGTTTTTTTTTGTTACAAAAATTATCTTTTAAGAAATATAACATATATGACTAACATGTCAGATGTTAATTCATAATTATTGTTAAAATGCACGATATTTCTCATTTAAAGTTAACCTGCATCATATTTCTGTCTAACGACTTCGTTAACCATCCGCCCTATTCTTTTGGTTAAAACCCAGCCATCGCTATTTGAGTCAAGTGCAAATGTATATTTTTGAAACCAATCTTTGCTATTTTGCAATTTGGAACCCATACTTTTGCAAAATTGTTGAAGTTGAACGCGATAAGAGTTTTAAAGACGTTGTTGTTGAAAAATTAGTGACATTTCATTGCAGGCACATTGCTACCGAGTTAATTACAAGAAGACTCGAGATAGATTTTAAAGAAGATGAACAGGTCATGGAACTCGAAGAACACTCAAGTTTTTTGCATCTGTTAAAAAACACAAGACAACGAAGTAATGATTGGATGCGATAACAACAATTGCAAATACAAATGGTTTCATCTTTCGTGTGTAAAAATTAAAAGACCACCTAAAGGAGCATGGTATTGCAGAGAGTGTAAAAGAGTAAAAACAATGTAAAATATTAACTAACTATAAAACTCATCGTATATATACTTTTCATAAAAATATTTCTTTCTAAAAATTCGTTTTTCATATCAACTACAACATTGTGATAACAATACTACACACACACATATATAAATAAAAAAATAACCAAGTATCAATGAAAACAAAATTTTGTCAGTTTTCACAGTACACAATACCACTAGCCAGATTCACCAATATTGCACACACATTAACAATTTTATCAATAGTGGGAACTTCATTCTCATATGATTCATTGGATTTTGATTTTATAAATACTATAAGCAAAGGACCTTCCAAAAGCTTCTACATATTTTTCATGAATCCAATAACTCTTTCGATGTGTATTCGAATACTGGGAATTTTTCGTGTCACATGATAATTGGAATTTCCCTTTTATGAATGCTGGGATGACTAACTCTACAGAACAGACTGCTGCAAAATCATCAACTAGTGTAAAACCACTATCTGCTAAAATTTGGTCTCCTGGATGATGTAAATTAGAGCTGATGTAACCAGATTCTCTCACAATCTTTTTATCGGTTGCACACCACGATATCCTTTCGAAACAAAAGTAATAGCTCCAAGTGGATTACATGCATTGTGGTAAACTTAGAATTGCATAGGTTGGTAAATGCAAATGTGCAAAGACCAGTAAAGTACATACATATTGTGTCATTTACACACAAAACGTCATACTTTGCGAATAATACCTAAATACATTGGAAAGAAACAAATATCTTGCATGTAACAACAACAAAAGTATGAGTGTATATAAATACAGTGTTGTAGATAGATTGCCGTAGATTTTGTAATTGTAACTTATTTTGTTTGGGGCACATGTACTGAGGAAGAAATTATACTTTGAAAATTATTTGGGGGAACCCTGCAACTCCAAATCAAATCAAATGTTTTGTTTACCAAACACAATTTAAATAATACAAATACAAGTGACAAATATAAACGTAACAATTAAATACTTCATACTTTTTTCCAATATGCTAAATGAATTATATAGAATGAAAAAAGAAATATATATTTTAAAAAGTGCCTCGGACCATTATCTACGTATATTCACAGTAAATGTCACATATTAAACAAACAAAAATAAGATAAAAAATAGAACAAAAACAACACTGCAGCTTGGTTTGTATTTTACTAGGAACCATTTTTTAAATAAATAATATGTATATATAGCTAATATATAGTAAAACAAATTAAAATTATTTACTTGTGTGATATATATAATAATATATACCTGTTTTTCAAGACTTGATATCTTTACATTCATGTTGTATTTTTCATTTCTCAAAAAACCTAACTATATATATATAAATGAAAAAAAACCAGCTTACTTTTTATAAAATGCTCTGAACATACCACTGCGTATTTACTTTTAGGTTCCCATCTTGTTCCATTTGCATTAATTCTTTTACAGCTTTTCATACCTTTCTTGATACTTTATTTTGTTTGGAAACATAAAAAAGACAACTTCTTCTCCACTTGATAACTGCGACAACTGATAACGCTACACTTTCTTGTTTTTACTCTAAAAATGCAGCTTTTCTCTTAAAAAACCTTACAAACTAATATGTTCATGTAGTTTGTTTTCCCCGAATATTTGTGATATAATTATGTGTATTGAAATTGAGAATACCCTTAGAACTAATCCTGTGTCAGCTTCGAAGATAAGAGTCATCTTCACTCCATCAGCTAAACAAAATATTTTCCTTTCGAAGTTAAACAGGGTGTAACTTTCACAGGATTATCTCATAAACCGATTTGATGTTTCTTAATACTAACATGATAAACAATGACCAATTAAGCTTCTTGTTTGATGACTTTATTATTGTGAAAATTGGGAATGTCACAGTGATAGAAGTAATAATTGCATTCTGCAATACTCCCGATAACTTGAACCACCACTGGGGCTATGGAAATGGTTTGAGTTAACGAATGTTCCAGTTATTGAGTGATTTTAATGAGAAAGTATATAGTATTAGGGAAAGTGTTCCACTTACCGGGATGATACGGTATCAGTAAAATTCGGTCTATTATGATTGTTTCTTGTTAAATGTAGATTGCAGTTGTAAGAAATCATTTGAATTTATCACTCATCTTGACTGTTGCTGGTGTTGTATAAGGCAACACGTTTAAAATATGGAGGATCATTTTGCAACATACAACGCTGACGATGAATTGGAAAAAGCTCGCATGTTTAAAGAGTCATTAAACGATGGATCGTGGAACGTTGCTATGGAAAACGAGAAGGCGACATTCTACATCAGGACTTTTGCCGAGGACATTGTGCCAATTAAGGTGGCGTATGAAATTCTACTGGATATTCCAGCAGACATATGCAAAAATTATTTAGAGCCAAAAAACTGTGCCTTTCGAAATAAATGGTTGAGTGGTGCTCCTGAACAACTTCAGGAAAACGAAAAGGGTTTCATACTGTACGCACGCGCAACGACTCCATTCTTTTTAAAAGAACGAAGTTTTGTGGCTTTTTCATCGAATGCCAAAGAAGTAGACTGGTTTGGAAAAAGATCATTCTTTATCTTTGTCGGAAATTCTACCCACGCTTCGAAACCTCCAGGACAGGATGGAACGATTCGAGCGACTAACGGAGGGAATTTTTACGTTATCACACCTGACGAAGAAAACGAATCAAGGTGTCGTGTTTTTGGCATGATAACTAACAATTACAATGGTTCTTTGCCAAAAAAAGGAATTGAGTTCATACTGAGGAGAGCGACTCCAAACAGGTTTTTAAATATGTATATTGAGATGGAAAAAGCTTTCAAAAATGATATTTTACCACCAGTTTAAATACCATATTTTCTCCAATAAACGCCCTGGGCGTTTCTAAAATTTTTAAGATTTTTAGGGGGCGTTTATTAGAGAGGGGCGTTTATTTACAAAAAATATTTTTTTGATATGTGAGATATTTATATATCCTCAATATTTACAAGGTCATCTTCTTCATTATCAAAGTCAATTAAATTCTTTATTAAATATTATATTTTTTTCTAATAAACGCCCCCCTTTCATCACACTAGGGGGGCATTTAATAGAGAGGGACGTTTAAAAGAGAGAAGTGTTTATATAATATTTTTACTTTTAGTTTATTAGAGAATATACGGTATGTGGAAATGTTTTAAATATATCAACATGGAAATGAATTATATAAATAAATAGAACAATAACTGATATCGATATTATAAATGGAAGTTGTGTTTGTCTTAACTAAAGTATTCGTATTGGGTCCTAGAAGTATTAAATTTGCTGATTCAGCACATAAAGGTTTTTAACTTGTAAATTTTTTAGCGTAAAGTCCACCGGAGCGAGACCCTTAGATTAGATTAGATGTTATATTCATACAAAATTATTTTATATATATTGTTTGTTTGCTTTTCCTAGAAATTTGTGAACTATATTTTTATTTGTTGATTTTTATATCATGTTAAGTTATGGCTGTTTTACAACTATTTCCAATCAATACGTTTTTAGATCAATAAATTTAAGATCACTCAGTGTCTTCCAGCAATTTGCACTCCTCAATGGGACTGTTTTCGTTTTTTGAAAAAATTATTGGCACAAGCAAACCACCAAGCGGAGAATCACTTGACCCAAACCAATTGCCAACGTAAGTTGAACGATTGTCTTTGACATTTCATTTTTGGATAAAATATGAGAATTAATGAAGCTATTAATGGTAATATATAATTATGCGTTTGATACATGATGACAGTTACAATTATGCGTTTGATACACGGTTACAGTTATAATTTATGCGTTTGATACACGGTTACAGTTATAATTATGCGTTTGATACACGGTTACATCAGTGATAACGCAGTTAATCAAAAGTTTTATGATGAGTTTTTGATGTTTTCTGTTTTATTTTATAATTTTGTTGCTAAAAAAGTGGAAATCACGACTTGATTTAAATGTTCTTTAAAATATTTATTTTTTTCGTTCAGAGAGATTGAGAATGATTTAAGATCAAAAAACAAACCTCAACGATCTTCTCCAAACCCTAATAACAACAGCCATCACGATGGGACTCAACTCTTCGGTGAGGTGAAAGCCTTTATGGAGAATATGCTTAGGGAGCCAACACACCAAGATGGAAGCTTCTTGGAGGAACATTATTGTCAAGGTTAGTTGCAATTTGTGTTGTATCTTAGCATTTGTTTAGGTGTTCCATCCAAAAAGTCATATCAGGCTGGTTCAAATTATATGTTAAATTCATAGTTGGAATTATGTTTTTGAGCGAAAATTGTAGTTTAATGCGAGCCCGGCTCAAATTGGTTGGTTATCTGATGGAGCGAATTCATAGGTGCAAATGGGTACTCGAAGTGTATGTCAAAACCTATCCTTAGGTGTAAGAAGAGTCACTAATATGTTTGTGGGGAAGCCTATTAATCTACATCATCTGTGCAAAAAGTGGCTAAAACAATATTTTTTTATTGACTCCTTTAATAGCTGTTTTACAATGTATTTGGAATGTCTGGAATGTTTTCCAAGTGAGATATTTCAGGAAATTCAGCGAAAAATTGTTGCAACAAAACATCTAAGTCATTAAAAGCTTAATAAAATATTGTGTTAATTAATTTTATTATCTTTACAAGTACAAAAAACCCAGAATAAGAATGCGTTCATGTCGCTACCTGTACATTATTAAGATTAGCAATTATTTTCTATATTTTTAAAATCTGATTGTGTAAATATGGAGGAAATAACTATTATTATTATATAATTATTGCTTCATACTTACTACATGCACACAAATTCTAATCATACAGTATAATGTATTCAGTTGATTCTACAAATAATATACGTTGTGTTTATTTCCTATTGACTTCAGTACCAGACGCTCAATTGTCGCATGAGCAATCATTGCGCGATCAAATGTTGAACAAACATGATCCCAAGGTAATTACAAATTAGAAATAATTTTCAATTCCACTTCAGTATATCTTAATTACGTGGGTTTAATGGAAACATGGAATTTTCATTTTGAGTTGCCACATTTTTTTCATGAATTGCATTTCCCCTATACTTGCACATATTTCTGAAGGACTTAGTCCCATATGAAGATGATGAATTCACCAGGTTCTTCCACGGAGCATCACCAATGAGAATGGTATGTCAGTAGTTTATTTCAATTTTCCACCTGTTTGTTTCTTGCTCCGTAGTGTCTTGTAGAAGTCTCTCTGATTAGAGGTTTCCCAGTCAGAAATTTTTATGCCCTAATGGCAGCAGGGAAAATAGAGGTAAAGCTGTATAAGAAGAAATAGCTGTTATGTTCTGCTCTGTGTTTTTGTTAGATTCTGTTATTTAGTCTTCTTTGTATTGCTTTCAGTTTGAGAGATTTTTTGAATTTCCTGCGTTCAAAAGTGACCCATTCTTCGGTAATGAAGAAGATGTCATGGACGATAAGGGTATGAGAGTAGTCTAGATCATTGCAGCCATCATAAATAACACTATTGCGATTAATCTTACTGCGGTTTTGTTTTTGGTGATGACGATGATGATGAGGACGATGATGATTATAATTGTATATGAATAAAGTATTAATACTATTATTAATACTATTATGTGTATTTGAAATATTTACTCTCAATTTTAAAAATGGTAACCATTTAAAAAGTGATAATATAAAGGTTCCGTTTCTTCTCCAGACTTAGATTCTGATCTGCTAAACGGTGACCAAAGTCTTGATGATATTTTGAACTATGACTTTACTCCGCCAGTCACAACTGCATATAAGTACTCAACTAGAACCACAAAATTAAATGCTGATGGGGTGAGTCATGATTTAAAAGAATAAATAAGCGATAGAAACACATCTTTCCGTCACAAAATCTATTACAACATTTTTCTGCCATCTTATTTTATATCTTTCATTCTTACTTAATTTATCTTAATTTCCTTAATTTTGATTTTGAGAGAAATTCGTTGTAAGGTAACCAGATTACGTTGTGACTGTGTGTTTTCAGACTATTGAAACACAATCCACAAAGAGAGACTCAGAAGGAAACGAGAAGGTATGAGCTTCTAACACAATTGTCTTAATCATGTAACTAAAGAAACCACTTTGTTTTATGATGTCATCGCTTTATTCTCCAGTCCATTTTGTCTCGTTTTTTGGGCGATCAAAGTCACACTGTTACTACAAATAAAAGCAAAGATGGCGTTGAAGAGAAGGTCGAAGACTTTGTTAATATGGAAGAAGGTGAGGAAAATTTGGGATAGTATCCCCTTTGTTAAAAAATGTAGATTCATAATGAGGTCTTGCTTAGTAGAATAATTTCAGTTAAATTTTCCAACATTTAATTTAAACAGATGGGTATGCAGGTTATGTAACATCTTTGACCTCATGGGTATAAGCACCCATGCCCTTTATGCACTGCTGCCACGGAGTTTAAAATAGAAAGTTGGTACCTTGCGTGGGTTAACCCACCACTGTTTTCTCTCTCACTGGGGTTGGTGTTAGGAAGGGCATCCAGCTGTAAAAAACATTTGCTTCAATGAATCAACAAATGATTAAACCTAAAAAATTGTGGGGAATATCATTTATTGAAAAAACCCTGTCTAACTCATGCTAGCATTGAAAATAGACGTGAAAAATGTAAATGATGATGATGATGGTGGTGGATTGGTCATTGTATCTATCATTCATTTACAGGTGACATCAAAGATTTTAACGACAGATGGAACAAGAAACGAGAGGGTGTGTCGTTTGATTTAATTTTAGTGTTTCTATTTCTTTCTAAGTTGGTTTGCTTTCTTGTCGTTCCTCAAGAACCTTAACAATGCTTTATGATGGCGTATATATATCAGTAGCTTTTCCATTATTCAGGCAATGTAATGTAGCTATTTGATTGGTGTTCCTGATGCGTTCTGTTCTGTGATTTACAACCGTCACACACGCTTTCGTATCAGTTCCGGTGTAGCAGGCTACGAGTACCCCCTGACAAAAAGTGCTCCGCTAGTACTTGTATCGTAGGAAAAATCTACTCCCCAGTACTTATTTACTAGTAAATAGGTAATCCCTCTAAAAACGTGAAAAAGGGGAAAAAGTGCTCCCTTCTAAGTCATATTTGCAAATCAAAAACACAGGGAATAAAGATAAAAAACAAGGGACAATTTGCACACCTTTTTCTATGCTTCATTTCAACAATTTTTCTACGATGACATAAGACAGTTATTTATTCTAAAGGGAGACAGCAAACAATAGTTAACCACGTTCGTTTGGGATTAGGGGATAATAGTAGTTTCGCGCTGTGGAAAGGAGCGACATTAAGAATGATGTCGAATAATTTATCAAGAAATGCGACCAATGCCCGAAGCATCAGGATAAAAAATACTGGAGAGAACCTATTGACTAGGATAAAAAGTACTAAGGAGAACCTATTGACTAGGATAAAAAGTACTAAGGAGAACCTATTGACTAGGATAAAAGTACTGGGAAATATTTTTACGGGAGTACTTTTAGACTTCGACACCGGTCCTCAAATCTTTCCCTTTTTTGTCTTTTTGGCCAATTTGAAACCCTCATTATATTACCATTATCCGACCATAATACTTCAGATGATTTACACTGAAAGCTTGTATTACCCATAGATTAACTTCATGAGGTCAAGTTGATTATAACATAGAAAATATGTTTTTCTTTCACAGACAAATGATTTATTTAATTTTCAGATTCCTCTTCACAGCCCAGCGATTTCGACAGCAGTATTTTCGAAAGATTTTTCCCTCCATGGGATCGACCGAAACTTTAAAACAGTGGAAATATCTCTGTATATAATCACTCATATTTGAATATTACTTTTCTAGTGGCTCGTGTTACTCAATTCACAAGGCTAGATCTTTCCGATGTTGCACACAGTCTTTCGGAGTTACGGCAGGGTTCACAGCGATCCGCAAAATCGGAGAATTCATAATTGGGGTCCACGCACTTTAGACTATGCGTGTTTTTTTTTATAAGAAACGTAAGCATTGGGCTGAGCCTCGAGGTTCTTAAAATTTGGTCATTTTTCGTTGTTTATGTATACATATACTAAGAATAACAAAAGTTTCTTAACTCTTGAAAGGTTTCAGCCTGCCTAAGTTTCTAAAGAGTTTCTTAATTTCTGGCAAACCTGAGCCTCCGGTTTCTTATAAAAAAAACAACGTGTATGCTTTTTTTGTCGAATTTTTACTAAAAGCCGATTAAAGTCTGAAAGTAATTACCGCAGATAGAACTCGTATTCCTCTTCTATCCACCCGGGGCGCTTATTAATATTTTTTTGAACGAAACAAAACAAATTAGTACAAAGATGGCTGATCATTTATATAATATCATTACTCGGATATCACTTGCCTCACGTCTCTGTATTTTTGTTTGCGAGGTTCTATTAACTGTCCCGAGCATATTTACGCATTTGAAGATTTTGTACCTGAGTGCTTATTAAAGGGAGTTATTTTTATTTGACATTTAGACGGGTCCTGGAATAAATATGGTATACATGAGATCTACTCAGATTAGTCGACGGTAGCGCAATGGTAAGGCGTTCGGCTCTTAACCGAAAGGTTCTGGGTTCGAGGCTATGCTATCACAAAGATGATTTGATTTGATTTAGTGAGCGGTTATAAATAAAAAATGGAAGCAATTAAATACACTGGAATTGGATACTACAATGGTTGAATTGCATAAAATAATTTTCAATAAACTTATTCTGCAAAGTATGTAACAAAGTACAAAACGCTCGGCCATTCACTATTAGGGGGCATCCATAAAGTACGTACGCAGTAAAATCGTCAATTTTGGAAAGTGTACTCCCGTAGCATGAATAATTTACTTTAAAACAATACCAGATCGTTCAACCTCCACTAACCTATTTTTGGTCAAAATAACCTACACTATTTTGTACCAGGTATCGGTTAAAAAGAAGGTATCACATAATGGGTTAAGCACAATATAGCGATCGAACTTGCATGATGGAAATTTTGTACCGTAACCACCGCATTTTCTGCGAAGGAGGAGAGTCCCTTTTCTCAGCGAGTTTTTCAGCTACTTTCCACATCCTCTAATGGCGTAAAAGAGCCACGTTCAACGTCAATGACTCGCTTGTTGTACTGGTACTACTATTGAAAGTTGTACGTGGATTTGAGGAAATATCAGCAGAGTGATGGAAACTAAATGAATATCATTATTAAAATATCCAGTAATAGCGCAATGGTAATAGCGTTCGGCTCTTAACCGAAAGGTTTTGGGTTTGAGACCATGCTATGACAATGTTGTTTAGTGAGCGGTAATAAATAAACAACGCCGTAATTCATCAAAAATAACCGTAGCACAAATGAGGGCAATTAAATACACTAAAACTCCGTGTCGAGGTCTTCATGATAAAGCTTAATGAGCGTTCTGGAAGCATCGTTAAAAACAAACCAACAAACATCATGAACTGGCGTTTTTAAATCAACTTGATAAAATCTGGAAATTGAATCTGCCAGACATCTTAAGAAATCGTTTTTTGAGCTGCATCTGTTCTCATTTATGGCTCATCTTCCTGCACGCTAACAACATTAGCAGGAAATCGATGGCGTATGCACAAGGATGCTGTGACCATCATACAGTTATCTACATCCTAATTATACAGCAAAGAATGCAATTTTCTGCTTCATAGTAACTCTTGTAAGATCTTATCAGCAGTGCTTTTTAGAAACCCAGCCTAAACCTTATGCTTAAGATATAAGCGAGAAATTTGTTGTGTGAGAAAACACATGATAGACGTTTTTACGCGAATATTTTGATATTGTACTAGCAATGCGAAGAAGAGATGGATGTGTTGAAAGCCAGAAACTGATGTAATCATTGAACAGAAAAAATAATAAAAACCAGCTTGACCGTTTCGAGTAAAAAATTGAAGATTTTAGCTTGATTTGAATTGTGAAAAAAAAGAAAAAATTGGATTATATTTTAAAGCATTTTGGCATGATTGAGAGCGATGGTTACGATTCGTCTGCTCGAATATCCATTCATTTAAGCAACACTGATTCGTTACAATAGCATACTGTATGACGTATGCGAGGCGACGTTGTTTAACACAATGACTTTCATATATTCAGTATTCCCTAAAATTCAACTTTTTCGTAATTGAGGTCGTTAATCCAACTGGCTCTACTGCTTTTATTGTTATACGCTAAACACGGAATTGTAACCCCATCATTCTTATTCGCCCACCGTGAAACAAACTCAAGTAATTCTATATCCAATATAATCTACTGCACAACAAAATAAAAAAAACTGTACAAAATTTCCCATTCGGATAAGAGTCTATCTTGATACTAATTCTTGTATCTCCTCCTGTGTTGTAGCCGTCGTATGTTGCTTTAGGAGCTTGTCACCTGCAGTTATGCCCCATTGTGCGGGTACCGAAAAACATGAGCAGTGCGGACGCCCACTAGCTGGCTTTAAGTCCTCCCAATAGACTCGATTGGATCTGATGGAGAAAAATGAATTTGAAAACTTTCCACTATTGAACAGATGTTGTGTTGAAAATTGTCCTTTTTCACCATGTCATTTACATTCAACTTTCAGCTTTTCATTAAGAGCAAAACGCAAAAAAATTACTTAAGATTATATATGCAGATCAATTTTAGAAGGAAACGAAAGATTTATATACCTCGCCCTAACCCAGGGTTTGGTATGAATTTCCAGTTCTTTTCCCCATTGACCGTGTTTTGCAGAAGCCTCAGCTACGATTCCTCTTTCAGTTTGTAACTAAAATACACCTTGAAAACATGTGGCAACAGTATGTAACAATGCGCATGCAACAGCATAGAGATCTTATTTTGAAAAGAAATTTTTCATAAAAAAATTTAAAAAGTGTTAGAAAATTGAGTAAAGTTTTTGTGATTCCATTTTAGAATGCTGCATACCTCTTCAGTGACAGCTCGAATGTGGTATGGTTCGAAACCGCAACAACCGCCAATGTACCGCACACCGAGGTTGTACGCTTGGCGCGCATACTTGTGCATGTCCCATCGTGTGCAGATACGTGGCTCAAGAGCTGCATCAATATATATAAAAGTATTAATAAATTAATTAACAATTAAAAAACCAACACTTTGTTAATAAAGACAGTTCTAAAAATAAACTCAATTGTACGTTAAAGAAGAGAACTATATAATAATAGAGAACTAAAAACTATGTTACCAAATGGGAACTCCGGTAAATCAATAAATCCCTGTTTGGCAGCGTCAGGTGTAACAAAAGCAAGTGGCTGACACATCAAAAATACACTGTCTCCTGACTTTTCCAAGGCATCTTTCATTAGCTTTATTGCTTTTAAGGAGACAAATGGACCAAAATGACAATTGACACCAACAACATCAGCCCCAGCACGAGCCATTCTAACGGCACAATCCCCTACAGACACCCCGTGTATATCTCCCTCGGGACCAATACACATGTTTGCACAAATAGGAAGGTTAGCCTCTTTGCAGACTTCGATAGCCCATTCCATCTCTTCCACATGCTCAAAATACTAAAAACAAAATAAATAAAATGTGTGTGCAAATCAATATTTTTCGTCATTCATTAACATATAATTTATATTTAAGTGTTATGAAGAATAAATTTCTTAAATTAGGTTTAGAATATTTTGCAAAAAATTATTTAATGACTCGCAAACTAAACTTCACTGTGATCATTGGAAATAAATCCCGAAGTTGTTTATACCTCTGCAATCATGAAGTCAACCTGCATTTCTACAAAGCATTCAATTTGCTTGCGGAGTACGGCTTGAACAGCTTCTTTTCCAAGGCCAGATAGATATGCAGGTGTCTGACAGACACCACCAGCAACCAAAGCATCTCCTTCAGATGCCACTTCCTCTGCTAATTTGCATGCCGCTATATTGATGTTTTTCACCTGTAAATGACACAATTCATATTATTGACAGCAACCATATACACAGGGGAGATAACTAATTTAAAATTAAATATTTGTGAGACAAAAGCAACAAAGTATTCTCCAAAACAGTTGCCAGTTGGAATTGGCATTATATATAAAACAAATTTTTATCATAGCGCACCCCATATTTGCTAGCAGCATCGTTTCCCCTGTTATCCAGTTTGTCTTCACTGGCATAGAACGTGAATGTTTGCATGACAGTTGCCCCAGCTCGTAGGAACTCCCTGTGGAGTTGCTTCACTGAAGAAAAGTTACATAATATTTCACAATATTAGACAATGCGACTCCGTGGCATCTAGAATGTTGAAGGAGGATCCTACAGGTACAGGTACAATATTAGAAATACTAGATATATCACAATATTAGAAACAAGTCATTTTAAATCTATTGATCATCACCTGCTTCAGGATGCTCAATGACAGCTTCTGGGGTCCATGGACCAGCCTTTACATACCCACGCTTCTCCAAAGCAAACACAAAGCCACCATCACCGACAACAACTTCTCCCGCGTTTAATCGTTCTAACAAACCACGCTAAAAAGCAGAAATCGAAAGAATAACAAAAACGAACGTCCTTGAAAATGTAAAAAGTTTTTATTATCTAAAACGCACCAATCGAATTAAGTTTTACCGTTGAAAACAATTTTTCTGGTTCAGAAATACAAATGCATGTAAAATAAAATTTGTCTTTTTATAGATTTAGTTAAAATTTTTAAGAACATTGAAAGAAAAACCTCGCCCGTCAATCTACCTTAGCCATTGTGTCTTTTTGTTTGAAACTAGTTCTTGCTTCGGTCTAACAAACCTTTTTATATTACTAGAGCAGCTCGCGAGATTGAAAACCAGAAAAACCTGTTTTTAAAATCAAATCGGGGGTCTGAGACAACGCTTAAGCGAAGTTTGCGTGATTTTTTCTTTACCTTAAAACGTATTTTTCCTTGGCCTATAACATTTATTGTTAGGAAATCAATGCATAAATAAAAATAAATGCAGCAAAAATATTCGTCGTTATAGAAGAATCGCAAAATTTTAGCTACACCCGTTTCCATTTAGATAGCATACTTTCGTGATGACAGGTTTGCGTTACAGCTATCACCTTGGGTGATCCAAGTCAATTGTACATTTAAAAAGCAGAAAATTCCCATCGGAAAAATCGAATGGGAGAAAACTGTTCAGAAATTTCTCACAAGTGATCAACATTACTTTTACATAAAAATAAAATGGGGGAGGGGGGGATAAATCTAGTCAAAGAAACAATAACATATTTTTATCGGGTATATTATTGTTTTTATGAAAAACAGCTGTTAACGAAAAATGAGCCGTTCTCTAATCAAATAATCACCGAAGATTTTTATTAAAATCAAAACATTCGAACGACATATTCGGGATATGAAATAAGATCTAGATTTGTCTACCATGTGACCAAACAAGACTAACCTGACGGGCAGACCAAGATAAGATACCATGTGATCAAAACGACAATACAAACATTGGTTAGCAATTTATAACATAGACCAAAAGTACAAACATTATTGAAAAAATAAATATGCTAATTATGCGAAAACGGTCCATCAGTAAATATAGCTAGCTTATAGCTTATTACCGTAGTACCTCTAATTTAGTGCTGCGCTCTCTAATTAGTGCGGATGGCCTATTTTTCGAAAAACGAACAATATTTTTTCCTCTATTTACTAGTGCGGGTAAGTGTTAGGGAATTTTCGATTCTCCTCTAATTTAGTGCGGTAATGGTCAAAATTTCCCCCAACTATAGTGCGGATTGATATCTCTTATCGGGTTATAAAAATGAAATTAGACTTTTAATATATAATATATTTTTCCCTTTAGATTTTTAAGCTTTAAAATTGTGTTTTACAGGAAAATATTTCAAATAATTCGAATTCTGTTGGGTAAAATTTCTTTCGCGAAAAGGAAAAGGTAGTTTAGAAAAACTATTACTATTGTATGTATAAGACATGTCATATCTATTTCTATATTGATTTGATACTGTCCACATAAAAATGAATAACAACAACGATCTATGCATAATTAGCATATTTTTTTCAATAATGTTTGTACTTTTGGTCTATGTTATAAATTGCTAACTACAAACATTAGTGAGCGAAAAACAAGACAATGTATATTTAAAATTTGGTTATAACCTATTATGGCTGCTTTATTGAATCCTAATAAATACTTTAAAAGTTTTCATTTTTTAAATAGAAATTTGAGATTGCCAAGTTTATCAACGCTTTCTCGAAAAGAAAGGTATACGGCCATTGCCTTTTCTTTAATTTTTGTTAGTTTTGTCTGACAACGATTGTGTAAACATGTTTTCTGTCGTTTTAAAAGAAAATTAGGAAGGTTTACCCAGCATAAAATATAGTTGGTAGATTGATTCGCATTCATCCCTTTCGTTCGATAGCTATGTCAATAGCTAGTTATCTCTATATATAATTTGGTGAAGCTGAAATAGTTTAAAAATAATGCCCAAAGTTTTCAAGAAACAAAACGTATTTATAGATGGTCTGAAATAGTATAAATATCCCCAAATAAATGTGTGTTCTTTACTTTCCTGTGCATCATTATTGCTATGGTAATACACTAGATGAAAAAGAAACAAGACCTGTTAATATTGTTATTGTCGTAACAATCTACATTTTATTCTTGATGGAAAGGTTTTATTCTTGAAATACATAGTTAAACAAAAAGGTAAAAGGTTACAAATAAGCAATGGAAAATATGAGTATTACTTATCAAGTACTCATATTAACATGAATTTTTTGGATTATTAACTCATACACAGTTGTTAAATTGTAATTTTTTACCCCTACACTTTTACTTCTCAGCAATATCATAACAATCACTAAAAACAATTTCTCTGGAACATTATTGCTCTTTTGTTGTACAACTATATCTATATGAGAAACTGTCATGCTGAACTGAACCAGTTATATATATGTTTCTTTTATGAAATTACGAAAATTATGTACGGTTTGACTTTTGCAAACAAAATATGTCAATTCTATGGCTTTTCATAGAATATTGTGGAAACATCAAAATTCTTGTATAGCAGGCGGTTGTGCTGACAGAAAAACCAAAATTATTTTTTAACTCAAACAAATAATTTGTACCAATTTTACCCTGAATTGAAAAATTTTATTGTTTATTTTAAGTAGCTAGATATATTTTATAATTTCATTTTTTCAGTTCATGCAGTAATGTTGAACTGCAGAAAGAAGATGCTGAGGTTGTTGTGATTGGAGGTGGTGTAGTTGGAACAAGCATTGCTTATCATCTTGCTAAACAAGGTGTCAAGGATGTTGTACTTTTGGAGAAAACGGAACTGACAGCTGGTTCAACCTGGCATGCTGTAAGATTTTTAAAACCCTAGTTGGCAGTGTTGAATGCTAGTTTTAAATGCTGGCTTCATTTCTTTTCTTGGTTATATTAACGACTGTCTTCAATTCTTATCAAGACTATGTTAGATCACAATGTCTAAATATTTCAACTATCAAAATTAATATTTATACCTCCCCCCTTTAAAAAAAAATGTCATTGTCTAATAATAATAGGATAGCAGAAGACAAACGATACGAATGAGTCATGAGACAATTTTTTTAGCATTTTAATGTATATATTTTAAACTATTTTTAAATAGTTAAAAGTACTTAAGTATTTATTTGACTGTTTTTCAAAAAGATGATGTCATTTCAACTTTTGCAGGCAGGATTGGTGACAGCATTTCATCCAACAGTAAATTTAAAGCATTTGCATTGGTACAGTCTTAACCTTTATGCGCAGTTACAGAAAGAAACTAAACAGGTAAGTTTAGAAGCTTTATTGTTTTTGATTTCTGATGTTGTTTGTAATGTATTTCAACTTGATTGATAATTCAAAAAACATAATTTTGAGTAGCTACATATTTGACCTTGTGTTCTGATTCATTATCGGTATTTCGTAAATGAGTTTTACATAACAGGTATATAGAAAATTTGCAAAAATTCACAACATTTTCCTTAATTACTTTCATCCTGCTTACAAACGAAACAACCTGGTTTCTACCACGAAACAGATAACATATTCACTGTAGATATGTCAAGCATCACATTGAAAGATAATTGCGCAGGAAACCGTGATTATTCTTGTGGCAAACAAGTAGAAAAGACTGACTTCTGACTTCCTCTGTGTTGTTTGCAATGGTTGTCAACTCACATTGGAAAAGGATGTGGCTTCATGCGCAATAATAGGGTCAAATAAGACCAGTGATAAATCATGCATTCTACGCGCCACTCTGAAAAATGCTTCAACCAAGTCAAACATAATGATGGCCAAACAAAATCTTAAAGGCAATTTGCCAGGAATGTACTTTAACCATGACGGAACCAAAGATGAAAGGCAGTACTTTAAATTATTCAGAGATGAACAAAAACGACTAATTGAAGAAGACAAATTGGGAAAGCATTTTTTTCGGATTCATGGTCCACTGTGGAACCTCACCATAAAATGAGAAGAACAACAATCAGCAATCAATCATCAGTTAGCAAGATCAATCCCAATAACCAAACCTGGGTCAAATACAGACAAAATAACTCTACAGCAAATAATCTAATCTCTTTAAAAGTACTGTACTCCAACGTTGATTCGCTTCTGAACAAAAGACACAAGATAACTAAACTCACTCACTATCCGGAGCTTTGATTATCCTGCTGTCTGTGTCCCAGCAGTCTGCAAGCACGTCATCAGTCTTCTCGGTCAAGCGGGCTTATCCGGGTAAGGTTGCAATTGCGAAGGTCACCGTCAATGCAACTTTGCCATGATTTGATTGGTCATCCACGGTCATGTCTTCCAGGGGGTGGTAGGTCATTCACCTCTTTGACGGACTGAGATGAATGATGTGCATGTCAGTGAAGACAGCGCAAACGAAGCTGATAACGCTGATTTTATGGTGCTGTAGATCAGTAGATCCAAAGTTCTTTGGCTCACAAAATTAAAACGAGGTGGTTCGAATCTCCGACATATCTTTCTTTCTGAGTTCTTGACCGAAACTCATTGCGTAATGCAAGTCTAGCTTAAATAGGTTAGTTAGGGTTAAGCGATTTTCGTAGGCGCAAACGGGCATCCTAAGTACACCAGGACTAACCAACAGGACACACAAGGATAACAGTATTTTATATACTGAAGTGTAAATATCCTGTATAAAAATTCAAAATAATAATAACTCCCAATAAAGATGAACCATGAACAGCGCTTCGCAAAATAAACTAATTAATGTAAAATTGATTCAATTTATCAATGAAATTATATCATTACATTATTATTATTATTATTATTATTACTTGTTTTTCATGATGTTTCCCCTTAAAGGTTACTAAGTATTAATTACATTTTTTGTAGGAGGTTGGTTTTCATCTACCTGGTAGTGTGCGACTTCTTACAACTGAAGGCCGATACAAAGAGGCTCTATACAGCTTGTCTCGTCAACGCATTCATGAAGCGGCCATGTGGATAATTTCTCCGGAAAAGATACAGGAGCTTGCACCTTATATAAACTTGGATGGGATTCTCGGAGGCTTATACACGCCTGGTAATGAGTTTTGATGATGTTTTAGTAGTATTCACTAAGATTAAGTAAATCTAACCGCCGTCTAACCCAGCATGGAAAATAGATGTTAAATGTATAAAGAGAGAGAGAGAGAGAAATAATGACATAAAACATTTTTTCAGTGTTTAAAAACTACTCTTCTACTTTTTGCGTTCAGGTGATGGGCATATTGACCCTTATTCGTTAACACAAGCATTAGCTGTGGGCGCCAGGAAACATGGTGTTAAAATCCACCTCTCCAGTCCGGTGAGTGCGCTGAGCAAAGAAAAGGATGGCAGATGGAATGTGGAAACATCGCAGGGGAATGTCAAGGCAAAACATATTGTTAATGCAACCGGTGGGTATAGTTACTAGAAATTGCAGCTGTATTTTTTCCTCCATTTTAACACATTCCACGCTCAAACATTTGTAAAAGGGATCTTTTCTAAGTCACTCTACTATGTAAATACTGTATTTATTATTTCGTGCTCCTAAAGGGGACAAATGTGGACAGCATAAACCTACTTGATACTACGATTAAATCATGAGACTGCTCCTTGATACTTTGATTAAATCACGATGCTGTTCCTTTAAATCAAGTTGACATTGTTTGTTTATAAGCTTTTCCAAGCTAAACAATGCACATATTTTAAGCATCACACACATTTTGTAAAATCATAAGCTCCAAGTGTTTTTTGATGAAACAGCATAACGCAGTATAAAGTAACAGTTGCAGTAAACACAGCAATACTCACATAAAATAAGGTAAAAGTTTAAACTTTCTTGTTTCTTTTTAGCTTTGTTTAAGCATAATTTGATTTTAAAATTGATTCAAATTAAATTTACTAAATGCGTGTATGAAAATAAACGTATCATTAACCCATTGTTTTGTTATCAACCTTCGTTCGTTTTCGTTTTGTAAACTGTCGATTGCAGGTTTTTGGGCCCGTGAGATCGGACGCATGGTAGGTTTGGAGCATCCTGTAATCCCCATACATCACCAGTACGTGGTCACCTCTTCTATACCTGATGTTGTTCAGTCAACGAAAGAAATACCGGTGTTCAGGGATCTAGAGAACTCATATTATTTGCGTCAGGAGAGAAATGGTTTGTTGATTGGACCATACGAAAATGCAGAGAGAATGAAGTTACAAGATGAATGGTGCGTGATTATGCATATTGGTGTGGATGGAAAATCTCAAATATTTGATCTCATCAATCATGTATAAATAGATTCTTATAGGCTTCACTTGGACTAGGTTGTTCTACGTTTTCACCTAAAGTGATTGATATAGAGCATGGAACGTCAAAGTTTTGAAGATTCTGTTTTATGAACTTAAAGATGTTTTAGGTGGGACGGCGTGACACCGGGCTTTGGTAAAGAGCTCTTTGATAATGACCTGGAGAGAATAATGCCACACTTGGAGGCTTCTATGAAGCGTTTCCCATGCATGGCATCGGCAGATATATCAAGTGTGGTGAGTGGGCCTATTACGTACACGCCAGACATCCTACCAATGGTGGGACCGGTTGCCGAGGTGCGCAATTACTGGCTCGCTATTGGGTGTGGTTATGGAATCATACATGCAGGTTATTGCAGTATTTATGACTTGTACGAACTTAATTTCTGAATTCTTTTACCCGGTAAATTTTTACATCTTTTACCTTCTATGTGTTATGGTTATGTTTGCCAGGTGGTATTGGTAAATATCTTGCTGATTGGATACAAACCGGAGAACCGCCAAATGAACTCAGTGAATTAGATCCTGGCCGCTATGGTAACTGGACAACAAAGGATTATGTTTTAACAAAAGCGCGTGAATCTTACGGTTTTAATACTTTACAGTATTACCCGAAGGAAGAACGCTACGCGGGGCGACCAATCAGAACATCTCCTCTGTATGGGGTAGCCTTTTATTCTTTTATTTTATTTATTTTTTTAGTGCAAAGAATGTGGGAAAATGTTTTGCAAAATAGCGACTTTTCAATGCATGTTATTAAACTGATTTTAATTGCTTTATGTCAGGAATACTTTTTTTGCATGTTTTCTCTGACCTATTTCTCCATAAATCAGAGTGCTTAAAAGCTGTTGTTGTTTCCAGGTTTTAAAAGAGAAGGGTGCTCAATACACGTTCTCAAGCGGTTGGGAAGTAGCAAAGTGGTATGCGAAAGTTGGAGATGATAGCAGCTATAAACCAAGTTACCATCGAACGAACTGGTTTGAACCAGTGAGACGAGAAGTTAAAAATTGTCTCAATGGTGTTAGCGTTGCGGATATCTCTGCTTTTGCGAAGTTTGATGTTAAAGGAAGCGACGCCAGCGCGTTTCTGGATTACATGTTGGCCAATAAATTGCCAGCAGTAATAACTTTGTTGTTTATCAAAATGCTTTGCAAAATCTTTATTGTCGTGATTACATCTTTAAAAACCTACTCTTTTGTAAATTTGGTCCGCTTTATTATTTCCTTTTTTCTTAATGAAAGGTTGGTAGAACAAATGTCAGTCACATGTTGTCACCTAAAGGAAAGGTTTATGCAGAAGTAACCGTGTCAACAGTAGCACAAAATCATTACTTTGTCATTACAGGGGGTGGTTCGGAATTTCATGATTTGAGGTTAGTTAAACGTACTTTTTTGTGAATAAAATTGTTTAACTTGTGAATGAAAGTAAATTATTTTGGAAGGTAATAGTTACTATCACTACACTTAAACACAAAGTGCTGATGAAGCAAATAAATGTTTTCACAATAGGTGGATGTTAGAACATGCGCGTAACTATGACGACGTGCAAATAGTTAACACAACGGATCATGTGACAGCTTTATCGATCGTAGGTCCTAAATCCCAACAGCTCCTGGAAAAGGTTACGGATGCCGACGTTTCTAACGAAGCTTTTAAATTCATGGATAACAGACACATCTCTATCAATGGAATTCCTGTCTTTGCTATACGTGTTTCATATACAGGTCAGCCCACTTACAAATGCCAGTGTATTGTGACTACGCACTAACATTTTACGTTAAATCTACTACAAATCAGATTGTTTACGTTAAATCTACTACAAATAAGATTTTTTACGTTAAATCTGTTACAAATAAGATTTTTTACCTTTTACCTTCACTCTCTCACTTGAGCTTGTGTAGTTTAAAGTACAGCATCACTCTACTCTGATCTTTTTTTTAAAGTGTTTTATAAAGAACTTGTAAGTATTTAAAGGTGTTTTAAAGGTGAACTGGGCTGGGAGTTCTACGTTGATAATTCTCAAGCTGTTGCTGTGTACGAGTGTTTAACATCCGATCACGATGTCGAGCATATTGGTAGTTATGCTGTCAATTCGATGAGGATCGAGAAGGGTTTCCGGTTATGGGGCTCGGAGGTACATTCAAACATCTCTCATTCTCAAATACATTGGATTTCCAGGCCTTCTTAAGTCCCGGCTAAAACTCATTGAATAATACGATTGTGTTTTCTGGTGACGTCTATCCACGTCAACTCACTCAACCTATTACGAACTAGTCTAATCTCATATACAACTAGGTAATATTGAACCACGTCAACTCACTCAACCTTTTACGAACTAGTCTAATCTCATATACAACTAGGTAATATTGAACCACGTCAACTCACTCAACCTATTACGAACTAGTCTAATCTCATATACAACTAGGTAATATTGAACCACGTCAACTCACTTAACCTATTACGAACTAGTCTAATCTCATATACTACTAGGTAATATTGAACCACGTCAACTCACTCAATCTATTACGAACTAGTCTAATCTCATATACAACTAGGTAATATTGAACCACGTCAACTCACTCAATCTATTACGAACTAGTCTAATCTCATATACAACTAGGTAATATTGAACCACGTCAACTCACTCAACCTTTTACAAACTAGTCTAATCTCATATACAACTAGGTAATATTGAACCACGTCAACTCACTCAACCTATTACGAACTAGTCTAATCTCATATATAACTAGGTAATATTGAACCACGTCAACTCACTCAACCTATTACGAACTAGTCTAATCTCATATACAACTAGGTAATATTGAACCACGTCAACTCACTCAACCTATTACGAACTAGTCTAATCTCATATACAACTAGGTAATATTGAACCACGTCAACTCACTCAACCTATTACGAACTAGTCTAATCTCATATACAACTAGGTAATATTGAACCACGTCAACTCACTCAACCTATTACGAACTAGTCTAATCTCATATACAACTAGGTAATATTGAACCACGTCAACTCACTCAACCTATTACGAACTAGTCTAATCTCATATACAACTAGGTAATATTGAACCACGTCAACTCACTCAACCTATTACGAACTAGTCTAATCTCATATACAACTAGGTAATATTGAACCACGTCAACTCACTCAACCTATTACGAACTAGTCTAATCTCATATACAACTAGGTAATATTGAACCACGTCAACTCACTCAACCTATTACGAACTAGTCTAATCTCATATACAACTAGGTAATATTGAACCACGTCAACTCACTCAACCTATTACGAACTAGTCTAATCTCATATACAACTAGGTAATATTGAACCACGTCAACTCACTCAACCTATTACGAACTAGTCTAATCTCATATACAACTAGGTAATATTGAACCACGTCAACTCACTCAACCTATTACGAACTAGTCTAATCTCATATACAACTAGGTAATATTGAACCACGTCAACTCACTCAATCTATTACGAACTAGTCTAATCTCATATACAACTAGGTAATATTGAACCACGTCAACTCACTCAACCTATTACGAACTAGTCTAATCTCATATACAACTAGGTAATATTGAACCACGTCAACTCACTCAACCTATTACGAACTAGTCTAATCTCATATACAACTAGGTAATATTGAACCACGTCAACTCACTCAATCTATTACGAACTAGTCTAATCTCATATACAACTAGGTAATATTGAACCACGTCAACTCACTCAAGCTATTACGAACTAGTCTAATCTCATATACAACTAGGTAATATTGAACCACGTCAACTCACTCAACCTATTACGAACTAGTCTAATCTCATATACAACTAGGTAATATTGAACCACGTCAACTCACTCAATCTATTACGAACTAGTCTAATCTCATATACAACTAGGTAATATTGAACCACGTCAACTCACTCAAGCTATTACGAACTAGTCTAATCTCATATACAACTAGGTAATATTGAACCACGTCAACTCACTCAACCTATTACGAACTAGTCTAATCTCATATACAACTAGGTAATATTGAACCACGTCAACTCACTCAATCTATTACGAACTAGTCTAATCTCATATACAACTAGGTAATATTGAACCACGTCAACTCACTCAAGCTATTACGAACTAGTCTAATCTCATATACAACTAGGTAATATTGAACCACGTCAACTCACTCAACCTATTACGAACTAGTCTAATCTCATATACAACTAGGTAATATTGAACCACGTCAACTCACTCAAGCTATTACGAACTAGTCTAATCTCATATACAACTAGGTAATATTGAACCACGTCAACTCACTCAACCTATTACGAACTAGTCTAATCTCATATACAACTAGGTAATATTGAACCACGTCAACTCACTCAATCTATTACGAACTAGTCTAATCTCATATACAACTAGGTAATATTGAACCACGTCAACTCACTCAAGCTATTACGAACTAGTCTAATCTCATATACAACTAGGTAATATTGAACCACGTCAACTCACTCAACCTATTACGAACTAGTCTAATCTCATATACAACTAGGTAATATTGAACCACGTCAACTCACTCAATCTATTACGAACTAGTCTAATCTCATATACAACTAGGTAATATTGAACCACGTCAACTCACTCAAGCTATTACGAACTAGTCTAATCTCATATACAACTAGGTAATATTGAACCACGTCAACTCACTCAACCTATTACGAACTAGTCTAATCTCATATACAACTAGGTAATATTGAACCACGTCAACTCACTCAACCTATTACGAACTAGTCTAATCTCATATACAACTAGGTAATATTGAACCACGTCAACTCACTCAATCTATTACGAACTAGTCTAATCTCATATACAACTAGGTAATATTGAACCACGTCAACTCACTCAACCTATTACGAACTAGTCTAATCTCATATACAACTAGGTAATATTGATCCACGTCAACTCACTCAACCTATTACGAACTAGTCTAATCTCATATACAACTAGGTAATATTGATCCACGTCAACTCACTCAATCTATTACGAACTAGTCTAATCTCATATACAACTAGGTAATATTGATCCACGTCAACTCACTCAACCTATTACGAACTAGTCTAATCTCATATACAACTAGGTAATATTGATCCACGTCAACTCACTCAACCTATTACGAACTAGTCTAATCTCATATACAACTAGGTAATATTGAACCACGTCAACTCACTCAATCTATTACGAACTAGTCTAATCTCATATACAACTAGGTAATATTGATCCACGTCAACTCACTCAACCTATTACGAACTAGTCTAATCTCATATACAACTAGGTAATATTGATCCACGTCAACTCACTCAACCTATTACGAACTAGTCTAATCTCATATACAACTAGGTAATATTGAACCACGTCAACTCACTCAATCTATTACGAACTAGTCTAATCTCATATACAACTAGGTAATATTGAACCACGTCAACTCACTCAAGCTATTACGAACTAGTCTAATCTCATATACAACTAGGTAATATTGAACCACGTCAACTCACTCAACCTATTACGAACTAGTCTAATCTCATATACAACTAGGTAATATTGAACCACGTCAACTCACTCAACCTATTACGAACTAGTCTAATCTCATATACAACTAGGTAATATTGAACCACGTCAACTCACTCAATCTATTACGAACTAGTCTAATCTCATATACAACTAGGTAATATTGAACCACGTCAACTCACTCAACCTATTACGAACTAGTCTAATCTCATATACAACTAGGTAATATTGAACCACGTCAACTCACTCAACCTATTACGAACTAGTCTAATCTCATATACAACTAGGTAATATTGAACCACGTCAACTCACTCAACCTATTACGAACTAGTCTAATCTCATATACAACTAGGTAATATTGAACCACGTCAACTCACTCAACCTATTACGAACTAGTCTAATCTCATATACAACTAGGTAATATTGAACCACGTCAACTCACTCAACCTATTACGAACTAGTCTAATCTCATATACAACTAGGTAATATTGAACCACGTCAACTCACTCAACCTATTACGAACTAGTCTAATCTCATATACAACTAGGTAATATTGAACCACGTCAACTCACTCAACCTATTACGAACTAGTCTAATCTCATATACAACTAGGTAATATTGAACCACGTCAACTCACTCAACCTATTACGAACTAGTCTAATCTCATATACAACTAGGTAATATTGAACCACGTCAACTCACTCAACCTTTTACAAACTAGTCTAATCTCATATACAACTAGGTAATATTGAACCACGTCAACTCACTCAACCTATTACGAACTAGTCTAATCTCATATATAACTAGGTAATATTGAACCACGTCAACTCACTCAACCTATTACGAACTAGTCTAATCTCATATACAACTAGGTAATATTGAACCACGTCAACTCACTCAACCTATTACGAACTAGTCTAATCTCATATACAACTAGGTAATATTGAACCACGTCAACTCACTCAACCTATTACGAACTAGTCTAATCTCATATACAACTAGGTAATATTGAACCACGTCAACTCACTCAACCTATTACGAACTAGTCTAATCTCATATACAACTAGGTAATATTGAACCACGTCAACTCACTCAACCTATTACGAACTAGTCTAATCTCATATACAACTAGGTAATATTGAACCACGTCAACTCACTCAACCTATTACGAACTAGTCTAATCTCATATACAACTAGGTAATATTGAACCACGTCAACTCACTCAACCTATTACGAACTAGTCTAATCTCATATACAACTAGGTAATATTGAACCACGTCAACTCACTCAACCTATTACGAACTAGTCTAATCTCATATACAACTAGGTAATATTGAACCACGTCAACTCACTCAACCTATTACGAACTAGTCTAATCTCATATACAACTAGGTAATATTGAACCACGTCAACTCACTCAACCTATTACGAACTAGTCTAATCTCATATACAACTAGGTAATATTGAACCACGTCAACTCACTCAATCTATTACGAACTAGTCTAATCTCATATACAACTAGGTAATATTGAACCACGTCAACTCACTCAATCTATTACGAACTAGTCTAATCTCATATACAACTAGGTAATATTGAACCACGTCAACTCACTCAACCTATTACAAACTAGTCTAATCTCATATACAACTAGGTAATATTGAACCACGTCAACTCACTCAACCTTTTACGAACTAGTCTAATCTCATATACAACTAGGTAATATTGAACCACGTCAACTCACTCAACCTATACGAACTAGTCTAATCTCATATACAACTAGGTAATATTGAACCACGTCAACTCACTCAACCTATTACGAACTAGTCTAATCTCATATACAACTAGGTAATATTGAACCACGTCAACTCACTCAACCTATTACGAACTAGTCTAATCTCATATACAACTAGGTAATATTGAACCACGTCAACTCACTCAACCTATTACGAACTAGTCTAATCTCATATACAACTAGGTAATATTGAACCACGTCAACTCACTCAACCTATTACGAACTAGTCTAATCTCATATACAACTAGGTAATATTGAACCACGTCAACTCACTCAACCTATTACGAACTAGTCTAATCTCATATACAACTAGGTAATATTGAACCACGTCAACTCACTCAACCTATTACGAACTAGTCTAATCTCATATACAACTAGGTAATATTGAACCACGTCAACTCACTCAACCTATTACGAACTAGTCTAATCTCATATACAACTAGGTAATATTGAACCACGTCAACTCACTCAACCTATTACGAACTAGTCTAATCTCATATACAACTAGGTAATATTGAACCACGTCAACTCACTCAACCTATTACGAACTAGTCTAATCTCATATACAACTAGGTAATATTGAACCACGTCAACTCACTCAACCTATTACGAACTAGTCTAATCTCATATACAACTAGGTAATATTGAACCACGTCAACTCACTCAACCTATTACGAACTAGTCTAATCTCATATACAACTAGGTAATATTGAACCACGTCAACTCACTCAATCTATTACGAACTAGTCTAATCTCATATACAACTAGGTAATATTGAACCACGTCAACTCACTCAACCTATTACGAACTAGTCTAATCTCATATACAACTAGGTAATATTGAACCACGTCAACTCACTCAACCTATTACGAACTAGTCTAATCTCATATACAACTAGGTAATATTGAACCACGTCAACTCACTCAATCTATTACGAACTAGTCTAATCTCATATACAACTAGGTAATATTGAACCACGTCAACTCACTCAAGCTATTACGAACTAGTCTAATCTCATATACAACTAGGTAATATTGAACCACGTCAACTCACTCAACCTATTACGAACTAGTCTAATCTCATATACAACTAGGTAATATTGAACCACGTCAACTCACTCAATCTATTACGAACTAGTCTAATCTCATATACAACTAGGTAATATTGAACCACGTCAACTCACTCAAGCTATTACGAACTAGTCTAATCTCATATACAACTAGGTAATATTGAACCACGTCAACTCACTCAACCTATTACGAACTAGTCTAATCTCATATACAACTAGGTAATATTGAACCACGTCAACTCACTCAACCTATTACGAACTAGTCTAATCTCATATACAACTAGGTAATATTGAACCACGTCAACTCACTCAAGCTATTACGAACTAGTCTAATCTCATATACAACTAGGTAATATTGAACCACGTCAACTCACTCAACCTATTACGAACTAGTCTAATCTCATATACAACTAGGTAATATTGAACCACGTCAACTCACTCAATCTATTACGAACTAGTCTAATCTCATATACAACTAGGTAATATTGAACCACGTCAACTCACTCAAGCTATTACGAACTAGTCTAATCTCATATACAACTAGGTAATATTGAACCACGTCAACTCACTCAACCTATTACGAACTAGTCTAATCTCATATACAACTAGGTAATATTGAACCACGTCAACTCACTCAATCTATTACGAACTAGTCTAATCTCATATACAACTAGGTAATATTGAACCACGTCAACTCACTCAATCTATTACGAACTAGTCTAATCTCATATACAACTAGGTAATATTGAACCACGTCAACTCACTCAACCTATTACGAACTAGTCTAATCTCATATACAACTAGGTAATATTGAACCACGTCAACTCACTCAACCTATTACGAACTAGTCTAATCTCATATACAACTAGGTAATATTGAACCACGTCAACTCACTCAATCTATTACGAACTAGTCTAATCTCATATACAACTAGGTAATATTGAACCACGTCAACTCACTCAACCTATTACGAACTAGTCTAATCTCATATACAACTAGGTAATATTGATCCACGTCAACTCACTCAACCTATTACGAACTAGTCTAATCTCATATACAACTAGGTAATATTGATCCACGTCAACTCACTCAATCTATTACGAACTAGTCTAATCTCATATACAACTAGGTAATATTGATCCACGTCAACTCACTCAACCTATTACGAACTAGTCTAATCTCATATACAACTAGGTAATATTGATCCACGTCAACTCACTCAACCTATTACGAACTAGTCTAATCTCATATACAACTAGGTAATATTGAACCACGTCAACTCACTCAATCTATTACGAACTAGTCTAATCTCATATACAACTAGGTAATATTGATCCACGTCAACTCACTCAACCTATTACGAACTAGTCTAATCTCATATACAACTAGGTAATATTGATCCACGTCAACTCACTCAACCTATTACGAACTAGTCTAATCTCATATACAACTAGGTAATATTGAACCACGTCAACTCACTCAATCTATTACGAACTAGTCTAATCTCATATACAACTAGGTAATATTGAACCACGTCAACTCACTCAATCTATTACGAACTAGTCTAATCTCATATACAACTAGGTAATATTGAACCACGTCAACTCACTCAACCTATTACGAACTAGTCTAATCTCATATACAACTAGGTAATATTGAACCACGTCAACTCACTCAATCTATTACGAACTAGTCTAATCTCATATACAACTAGGTAATATTGAACCACGTCAACTCACTCAACCTATTACGAACTAGTCTAATCTCATATACAACTAGGTAATATTGAACCACGTCAACTCACTCAACCTATTACGAACTAGTCTAATCTCATATACAACTAGGTAATATTGAACCACGTCAACTCACTCAACCTATTACGAACTAGTCTAATCTCATATACAACTAGGTAATATTGAACCACGTCAACTCACTCAACCTATTACGAACTAGTCTAATCTCATATACAACTAGGTAATATTGAACCACGTCAACTCACTCAACCTATTACGAACTAGTCTAATCTCATATACAACTAGGTAATATTGAACCACGTCAACTCACTCAACCTATTACGAACTAGTCTAATCTCATATACAACTAGGTAATATTGAACCACGTCAACTCACTCAA
>OZ005674.1:827952-921674 GCA_963930725.1 Candelabrum cocksii
AATCTCATATACAACTAGGTAATATTGAACCACGTCAACTCACTCAACCTATTACGAACTAGTCTAATCTCATATACAACTAGGTAATATTGAACCACGTCAACTCACTCAACCTATTACGAACTAGTCTAATCTCATATACAACTAGGTAATATTGAACCACGTCAACTCACTCAACCTATTACGAACTAGTCTAATCTCATATACAACTAGGTAATATTGAACCACGTCAACTCACTCAACCTATTACGAACTAGTCTAATCTCATATACAACTAGGTAATATTGAACCACGTCAACTCACTCAACCTATTACGAACTAGTCTAATCTCATATACAACTAGGTAATATTGAACCACGTCAACTCACTCAACCTATTACGAACTAGTCTAATCTCATATACAACTAGGTAATATTGAACCACGTCAACTCACTCAACCTATTACGAACTAGTCTAATCTCATATACAACTAGGTAATATTGAACCACGTCAACTCACTCAACCTATTACGAACTAGTCTAATCTCATATACAACTAGGTAATATTGAACCACGTCAACTCACTCAACCTATTACGAACTAGTCTAATCTCATATACAACTAGGTAATATTGAACCACGTCAACTCACTCAACCTATTACGAACTAGTCTAATCTCATATACAACTAGGTAATATTGAACCACGTCAACTCACTCAACCTATTACGAACTAGTCTAATCTCATATACAACTAGGTAATATTGAACCACGTCAACTCACTCAATCTATTACGAACTAGTCTAATCTCATATACAACTAGGTAATATTGAACCACGTCAACTCACTCAATCTATTACGAACTAGTCTAATCTCATATACAACTAGGTAATATTGAACCACGTCAACTCACTCAACCTTTTACAAACTAGTCTAATCTCATATACAACTAGGTAATATTGAACCACGTCAACTCACTCAACCTTTTACAAACTAGTCTAATCTCATATACAACTAGGTAATATTGAACCACGTCAACTCACTCAACCTATTACGAACTAGTCTAATCTCATATATAACTAGGTAATATTGAACCACGTCAACTCACTCAACCTATTACGAACTAGTCTAATCTCATATACAACTAGGTAATATTGAACCACGTCAACTCACTCAACCTATTACGAACTAGTCTAATCTCATATACAACTAGGTAATATTGAACCACGTCAACTCACTCAACCTATTACGAACTAGTCTAATCTCATATACAACTAGGTAATATTGAACCACGTCAACTCACTCAACCTATTACGAACTAGTCTAATCTCATATACAACTAGGTAATATTGAACCACGTCAACTCACTCAACCTATTACGAACTAGTCTAATCTCATATACAACTAGGTAATATTGAACCACGTCAACTCACTCAACCTATTACGAACTAGTCTAATCTCATATACAACTAGGTAATATTGAACCACGTCAACTCACTCAACCTATTACGAACTAGTCTAATCTCATATACAACTAGGTAATATTGAACCACGTCAACTCACTCAACCTATTACGAACTAGTCTAATCTCATATACAACTAGGTAATATTGAACCACGTCAACTCACTCAACCTATTACGAACTAGTCTAATCTCATATACAACTAGGTAATATTGAACCACGTCAACTCACTCAACCTATTACGAACTAGTCTAATCTCATATACAACTAGGTAATATTGAACCACGTCAACTCACTCAACCTATTACGAACTAGTCTAATCTCATATACAACTAGGTAATATTGAACCACGTCAACTCACTCAATCTATTACGAACTAGTCTAATCTCATATACAACTAGGTAATATTGAACCACGTCAACTCACTCAACCTATTACGAACTAGTCTAATCTCATATACAACTAGGTAATATTGAACCACGTCAACTCACTCAACCTATTACGAACTAGTCTAATCTCATATACAACTAGGTAATATTGAACCACGTCAACTCACTCAATCTATTACGAACTAGTCTAATCTCATATACAACTAGGTAATATTGAACCACGTCAACTCACTCAAGCTATTACGAACTAGTCTAATCTCATATACAACTAGGTAATATTGAACCACGTCAACTCACTCAACCTATTACGAACTAGTCTAATCTCATATACAACTAGGTAATATTGAACCACGTCAACTCACTCAATCTATTACGAACTAGTCTAATCTCATATACAACTAGGTAATATTGAACCACGTCAACTCACTCAAGCTATTACGAACTAGTCTAATCTCATATACAACTAGGTAATATTGAACCACGTCAACTCACTCAACCTATTACGAACTAGTCTAATCTCATATACAACTAGGTAATATTGAACCACGTCAACTCACTCAACCTATTACGAACTAGTCTAATCTCATATACAACTAGGTAATATTGAACCACGTCAACTCACTCAAGCTATTACGAACTAGTCTAATCTCATATACAACTAGGTAATATTGAACCACGTCAACTCACTCAACCTATTACGAACTAGTCTAATCTCATATACAACTAGGTAATATTGAACCACGTCAACTCACTCAATCTATTACGAACTAGTCTAATCTCATATACAACTAGGTAATATTGAACCACGTCAACTCACTCAAGCTATTACGAACTAGTCTAATCTCATATACAACTAGGTAATATTGAACCACGTCAACTCACTCAACCTATTACGAACTAGTCTAATCTCATATACAACTAGGTAATATTGAACCACGTCAACTCACTCAATCTATTACGAACTAGTCTAATCTCATATACAACTAGGTAATATTGAACCACGTCAACTCACTCAAGCTATTACGAACTAGTCTAATCTCATATACAACTAGGTAATATTGAACCACGTCAACTCACTCAACCTATTACGAACTAGTCTAATCTCATATACAACTAGGTAATATTGAACCACGTCAACTCACTCAACCTATTACGAACTAGTCTAATCTCATATACAACTAGGTAATATTGAACCACGTCAACTCACTCAATCTATTACGAACTAGTCTAATCTCATATACAACTAGGTAATATTGAACCACGTCAACTCACTCAACCTATTACGAACTAGTCTAATCTCATATACAACTAGGTAATATTGATCCACGTCAACTCACTCAACCTATTACGAACTAGTCTAATCTCATATACAACTAGGTAATATTGATCCACGTCAACTCACTCAATCTATTACGAACTAGTCTAATCTCATATACAACTAGGTAATATTGATCCACGTCAACTCACTCAACCTATTACGAACTAGTCTAATCTCATATACAACTAGGTAATATTGATCCACGTCAACTCACTCAACCTATTACGAACTAGTCTAATCTCATATACAACTAGGTAATATTGAACCACGTCAACTCACTCAATCTATTACGAACTAGTCTAATCTCATATACAACTAGGTAATATTGATCCACGTCAACTCACTCAACCTATTACGAACTAGTCTAATCTCATATACAACTAGGTAATATTGATCCACGTCAACTCACTCAACCTATTACGAACTAGTCTAATCTCATATACAACTAGGTAATATTGAACCACGTCAACTCACTCAATCTATTACGAACTAGTCTAATCTCATATACAACTAGGTAATATTGAAACTAGGACACATCAATATAGAAATGTTTTACGTTGCTAGGTTATTGCGTTTTTGATTTAGATGAACATGGACGTGGGACCCTATGAAGCTGGTTTAGATTTTTTCGTTAAGTTAAACAAAGTACGTTTTCTTTTGTTGTGTTATCGAATCGAATCTCTCATTTGTTGTTGTTGTTCGCAGGGTGATTTCATTGGTAGAGACGCTTTAATCGAACAAAAGAAGAGTGGTATCCAGGGGAAACGCCTCGTTTGCATGATTGTGGATACTGATGACGTAGATCCTGAAGGAGATGAAGCGTTGTGGCTTGGAGACCTGGTATAAAGCTGAATCTTTGCGTTACTTATTTGATATTGAATTTTGTAAATGCCTTTATATAGGTAGTTGGTAACACAACCTCTGGTTGCTATGGTTACACAGTAAATGCGAGCATTGCGTACGGATACCTTCCCTATTATATCAGTGATCCTGGTAACGAAGTTTATGTGGAATTATTGGGGCGACAATGTAAAGCTGTGGTTGTGGAGGAGCCTCTCGTTCAAATGGAGGCTGCACGTGTCCGAAAAGCCGAGAAAGAGGCTGCACGAAGAAAACAGATTTAAATGTTGGCTAATATTTTTTGTAACGTGTGTGTATTTTTCAAGATTGAAATGTAAATAACGATTGAATCAATTATTTCAATTTATATTTTGTAAATAGCTTTGTGTTTTGCGATTTTTGTAAACATACATAAATACAGTGGGAAAAAAACGTTTTGATTAGAATTTGAGAACTGAAATACGGTCAGTTGCAGTCGTCATAAAATTTCCAACCTAGGAAGTACTTTTTGCATATTTAAGACGTCTATCTGATTGAAGAAATACAAAGCTGTTGTGCGAGAAAAGGAGACAAGCAGCAATTCTTAAAGTGTACATAACCTATGTCTTACAAGATGGACTGCGAAGCTATGGAATCGTATTTTGAAAATAACAAAGAGATTTGATGCGGACGTTTGGAATCAAATCCAGTTGGTCCACCGTCAAACATGTTCAGCTTTCTAAGAAAATTTCAACCATCTTCGCTACGAAAGAAAAAAAACATTTATGCAAAATACGAACATGTGACAAATAGCGACGTCTCATTTATATATAACATCAAAATTTTGTGTGGGTCCGTTGAAAAATAACAAAAGATGGACCCAAATAAATATGTAACCCTCTGACTTTCGTAGCCTTGTTTTGGGTGAAACAAAAGAAACATTTGACATATTACAATCAAACGAAAATTGTAATATTCTCTATCACCTTCACCACCTCCTGGGAGACACTTAATAGGGCTGACATGTTGCTTGGCAACACTGTTCCAGTTCATGGCATACTAGAATTTTCTTTTTAGTGTTGGGTTGGACAGGATCGTGTTTTGTAGACCTGTGGCTTTAATCTACCTTAAGGGAAGAAATTTTTGGCACCAAATCGCAAAATTAAATTCCGCGAAACTTAATGAAAATGCCTTATCCGCGAAAATCAATTTTTCTCTCGTTTTTTTAGTGTCACTTAACATGCAATTAAAAATATAAGAAAATACAGTGCACTCCCAATAACTGGAACCACCAAGGGACCAAGAAAATGGTTCGAGGCGAAGTTCTTAGAAATGCCTTTGATTTGTTTGAGGAATAAATTTAGATAGCCCTTTTACGTAAATTATATCGTACGCAATATTCCCCTAAACTCTGCCCACCGCGAAAATAAATTCCGCAAAGTTCACATATATTACTTCATCCGCGAAATCCGCAGTTTTTAGACCTGTCAACCGCGAAATTTTTTTCCCTTAAGAAGGCCTTGACCCAATAATCCCAAACTAAGGTATAAAGACAAAACTCAAAATATAACTACAACACAGATGAAATTTCTGTATAAAATGAAAGTACATAATAAAAATTACAAAAAAATAATTAAAATTTTTTTCACCTTGTTGCTAAGCACCATGTGCCATGGCAACAACAAAGAATGGAGTGGATTGCGACATATTACCTCCAGATAGCTTTATCAAATCAAGCTGGAAATTGACCGAATTTTTTTCTAGCAACAGTTGCCATGGTAACTGAGAAAAAGTGTTTTCAAGTTCTCATTTCGTGCGACTCAGATCTTTTGACGATATGTCTACTTGGGGGAAAGCAATTTTGCTGATCACCAAAGAATTGTCAGCCAATAGTCAGGATCTACATGAGGAATTCCAGGGATTCTTGGCGACAAGTAATCGGTTGTTATGGAGAATGCAAATTTTGGGAATATGAAACCGACAAATAAGTCTTGAGAAATGAATAAATAGGTAAAATTCAATCGTTTATGCCGTTACGTTCCCGATTTGAGGTAACAGATTACACATAAGGCGTAATTAATGATCATAGATCGTTGCTAAGCAAGTTAATACACAGTTTTGTTATTTGGCGTGAGTTTTACCAAGGTAGTACTTTCACTTTACACGGTTTGTTAGAACCAGCGAACGAAACAAAACTATCAGGCATGACCAATAAAAACAACGCGACTGCAATAAAAATGTTCTCGAAAACAAAGTCTTTCGTGATGAGATTGTCATGAAATTCTGCTGATAACATCAATGTCAAGATGTCGAGAGAACATTTGCAACTTCATTCTGCACGATGGGAAGTTGCGTTGTCTGTCTGAGATGGCTGATCAGTCCAGCAAAGGTTTGTTGAGTACCTATTTATATCACAACGAATCAAATTATTTGTTTTCTGATTTTGTTAATTTTCTTTCTTAGCAACGGGTGCCATGATAACTGAGAAAACGTGTTTTTCAAGATTAGCATGGCTACCGTTGCTAGGGGGGGGGAGGGGGAATGCCTCATTTAATTTATAGAATACAGTGAGTTGATGATCCCTACCAATTTTTAGCTTGATTGGACAAAGTTATCTGGAGATAAAATGTCGCAACCCACTCCATTATTCGGTGTTGCCAGGGGCATGGCGCTTAGCAACAAGGTGAAAAAAAATTGTAATTTTTTATTATGTACTTTCATTTTATAAAGAAATTTCTGAGGTGTTGTAGTTATATTTTGAGTTTTGTCTTTATACATTACTTTGGGATTATTGGGTCGAGGCCTCCTTAAGGTACCCAATCTTTACTTGAATGTTGTTTTAGAGGTCCGAAGCAGTAGATATTAGTTGCAGACCTCGGGTTTTGGTTACGTAGAATCTTCATTGATAAATTTACTATTTTGTTCCTAAGACTTCGGAAAATAAGGTTGGAAGATATTTTTCTTATACAAAAATAACGCAAACAACAAATACAACAGAATTTCCATCAAAATAGAAAAATACAACGAACACAGTAAACAGCGAAAAAGATTTTTACAAATAAAAATTTTATAAAAAAAATTAGTAAAACACAAAAGAATTTTCGTTTGCTGATTTACACAACCAATCACTGAAGGTAATTGAATACGATGAATATAGACTATGTATTAAAAAAACGATAAAACCTAAATATTCGATGACAAAACCAGGACCTAAACATTCGGTAACAAAACCAGGACCTACGTATTTGATAACAAAACCATGACCTACTTAGTCGATGACAAAACCATGACCTACATATTCTATGACAAAACCAGGACTGATTACAAAAGTCGCATTGAAACTCACAACAAATGCGACCCCCGCTTTTATTTACTCGAATAACAAAACTCGCTTTTTACCCCCGGTTATGAACATTTCCTCATCTCTCTCTCCCACACTAAAAACCCCTTCCTTCTGAAAAGATACATATACACATATATAAAAAAAACTAACTTTTCGTGTTAGTGTTTCGCCGACTCGGCCTTTTTCAACCGCTTACGCAACTCCTTTGGGAGTTTCTCATGGCAACGCAAACACAACGGTTTCATGTCAAGCTCATGGAATTTACTCCTGAAATAGCAACAAAAATCTTTTGTTACCATGGTAACCACCGAGAAAACTTCTACAGCGTTACTGTTGCAATGATGATATGTGGTACGCGTCAAGGTATTAAAAATAGAATAATAATCAGGTTTTAAACAGTTCATTTCAGGTGATTATTCCTTGACCGACAAACCCAAAACCATGAAAAAAAGAAGAAGAATAGCGTCCATTTTAGTAAAGAAATACATTTGCAATAATACTTACTTCAATGTCAATTTGACGTTACATCCCGTACAAACGAAATGGTGAACGCAAAAGCACTTGTTGAGGGCAGTCACCACTAAAACACATTGATTAAAGTAGAATTTGGAAAGCGACACTAATACACATGCGGGATGTCTATATGAAAGATAACATGTCTTTGAAACTTTCTTAGGAATAAGAAGTTAAGGTTCTCACATACCATCTCTAGTTATTGCTCGGTTGCAAATGAAGCAAATGTCACCAAACAACTAAAATGATAAAAGATGTTCCTTTAAACCTCATTGAGAAATAAATCAGGTGCACTTCTTCAAAAGAACTCAACTACTGCTTCAATCTATTCATTCTTTATAACAACGAAAAAGTCGGCAGAACAAAAAATGAAAAACATGTTTCTCGCCTGGTTGAAATGCGTTTCGCAGTACGCCAAACCATTCTTCTCGTAATGACGGTTGCCGTAGAATGGCTTCTCGCACTTCGCACAACAAAAGTGCTGAAGAAGACAAACATGAACATTAAGAGAGAATCTCCAGAAGGCAAAACAAACTTGACTGCCACGAAGGAATAACATTGAGTCACTTAATTTAAATATTTGCGAGCAGCGAATTTAAAAGTAACTGTCTTTGTTAGTAATTTTAACAACAAAAATTGATGGCGGCTTACATCCACATGCCATTGTTTACCGATTGCGTTCACGACCCTCTCATCTTCAATGGGCTGTCTGGGGGCAATCAATAGAAAATACACTTGAACAAACATTGTACTAATAAGATAAGGTTCATTGACAAAGAAAGCACAATACCAAGACCAAAACTCAATGTTCATCGTCTACTTGACAATTTTAGAAAGCAAGCAGATCTCAAGACTTTTTTGGTAATTTTTTTGTTTGTTAAGTTTACATGATTTATATGATTAAAGGTTTTTTTCATGATTATATTGCAGGAATGTTAATGAGAATGCAAAGTTATTTTATTTAAAGTTGTTATTGTTGACATATCATATTTCAACAATTTCTAAAAGTGGGATAAATGAGTTTAATAATAAACTTAAAGGTAAACCTGTTTTGAATATGCTTTCGCAAATGCTGGCTGTAATTTTGTTTAAACCGTTGAATGAAAGTCAAACTTACTTGCAAGCACCACATATAGGGATTCCCATTTTGTCATGACAACGCAAACAGTATAACTCGTTGTTACGTTTACGACACGTTTCATCCAATTCCTTTCTGGAGAATAAAGAACGTAAAAATTATTATTCTTGATTAGTTTCCAATCTCTTTTTGAATCTCGAGTTAACCCTTCAGTGTGTTAATCCATATATGTTTGCAAAGACCTTACCCGCATTCGTAGCAATGATAATGCCAGGGATGGACGGGGTCACCCATGTAAATAATATGCTTTCCTTCATCAATGTACGTGTGACATTTGTGACACACGAACCGACCTCCCTTGGACTTTTCGTTTGCGTTGCAACGCTTACAGAGAGCCCTGCAAAAACAATATTCAACGTGATATGAAACAAAGAAGGACAATTTTTCGGAGTTTCAAATCAACATCCACTCTTTGTTTCGTGTTGATAGGATAACTAACATTTTTAAAAATATTTTTTTCCACTGATTGATGAGTTACAAACATCATGAAATCACGAAAAGAAATTACCTCCCGGCATTTTTGACAAACCCAGCATCAGCCAAAATATCATCGCAGATTTCACACCGGAAACATTCAGGATGCCAATTAGCATTCATCGCTTTAATGACACGCCCAATGATGTATTCTTTGCAACCACGGCAACATGGTGCGTACAACTGTTGAAAGTCATACTCGCAATATTGATGCCCGTCAAACTTAAAAGATATATATAAATTATTTCGAGAGAAAAAAGAATACATTAACAATACGCCAGGAATAATTATAAAACTGGCCACAATAATAATGTCATTGTGGCGCCTATTTTTTATTCTTATTAGTGATTAGCCTGCATAGAGATCGATTGTTGGATGATTTTGCATCCTAGTTCATTAACTTTACTCATTGCTGAAAAGTTTGAATAATAAAGACACATCTTATGAAGTAGCTTTTTTCAGCTTAAAATTTCTCTTCTGTTAATGAATCTACCGGCAAGTATATTTGAAATTATTCAAAAAACTTATAATACCTCATAAAAAACACCATCTTCAAATGGGCGAAAACATTGAGCACACCTTAAAAATGAAGAAAAAGATATCAATGAAGCACAATATTAAAATACTAGGTGCATAAACCCTCGTGAAAAATGCACTCATCACTGTGTCGACTTGCCAACACTTTGTGTTTGTATATAAATGCATCTACGTGTGTCTACCCATGACAATTTGTATAGTTAAACCTTTAAATCTTCTCCAATTCTTGGTTTCAAATGTTTTGAAACTCTTAAATTAGTAGGAATCGTCATGGTAGACTGGCTTATTTAAAATATAATTGGTAACAGGAAAGATTCAAAAAGTAATTTTAATTTAATGATGCTTTGTTGTTTATACTTGGTTTGATTTATTTCTATCTTCTCCACTGCAATAGTAAAGATGGTGTCTGTTGGTCCATAGAGACATTGAAGTTTACAGCATTTAATTTAGGACTTAGTGTTTATAAAGTTTTATTTAACATGATTTTCCTATTTTACTCCTGCAACAATAGTTTGTAGATATTTTACCCCCCCCCCCCACCCCCCCCCCCCCCCCCACCACAATAGTTTGTAGATATTTTACTCCCGCAACAATAGTTTGTAGATATTTCACCCCCGCCACAATAGTTTGTAGATATTTCACCCCCGCCACAATAGTTTGTAGATATTTCACCCCCGCCACAATAGTTTGTAGATATTTCACCCCCGCCACAATAGTTTGTAGATATTTTACCCCCCGCCACAATAGTTTGTAGATATTTCCCCCCACCACAATAGTTTGTAGATATTTCACCCCCGCCACAATAGTTTGTAGATATTTCACCCTCGCCACAATAGTTTGTAGATATTTTACCCTCCACCACAATAGTTTGTAGATATTTCACCCCCGCCACAATAGTTTGTAGATATTTCACCCCCGCCACAATAGTTTGTAGATATTTTACCCCCCACCACAATAGTTTGTAGATATTTTACCCCCCACCACAATAGTTTGTAGATATTTCACCCCCGCCACAATAGTTTGTAGATATTTCACCCCCACCACAATAGTTTGTAGATATTTTACCCCCCACCACAATAGTTTGTAGATATTTCACCCCCGCCACAATAGTTTGTAGATATTTCACCCCCGCCACAATAGTTTGTAGATATTTCACCCCCGCCACAATAGTTTGTAGATATTTTACCCCCCACCACAATAGTTTGTAGATATTTCACCCCCGCCACAATAGTTTGTAGATATTTCACCCCATCCACAATAGTTTGTAGATATTTCACCCCCGCCACAATAGTTTGTAGATATTTCACCCCCGCCACAATAATTTGTAGATATTTTACCCCCCGCCACAATAGTTTGTAGATATTTTACCCCCGCCACAATAGTTTGTAGATATTTCACCCCCCACCACAATAGTTTGTAGATATTTCACCCCCGCCACAATAGTTTGTAGATATTTCACCCCCGCCACAGAAGTTTGTAGATATTTCACCCCCGCCACAATAGTTTGTAGATATTTTACCCCCCGCCACAATAGTTTGTAGATATTTTACCCCCGCCACAATAGTTTGTAGATATTTCACCCCCGCCACAATAGTTTGTAGATATTTCACCCCCGCCACAATAGTTTGTAGATATTTCACCCCCGCCACAATAGTTTGTAGATATTTTACCCCCCGCCACAATAGTTTGTAGATATTTCCCCCCACCACAATAGTTTGTAGATATTTCACCCCCGCCACAATAGTTTGTAGATATTTCACCCTCGCCACAATAGTTTGTAGATATTTTACCCTCCACCACAATAGTTTGTAGATATTTCACCCCCGCCACAATAGTTTGTAGATATTTCACCCCCGCCACAATAGTTTGTAGATATTTTACCCCCCACCACAATAGTTTGTAGATATTTTACCCCCCACCACAATAGTTTGTAGATATTTCACCCCCGCCACAATAGTTTGTAGATATTTCACCCCCACCACAATAGTTTGTAGATATTTTACCCCCCACCACAATAGTTTGTAGATATTTCACCCCCGCCACAATAGTTTGTAGATATTTCACCCCCGCCACAATAGTTTGTAGATATTTCACCCCCGCCACAATAGTTTGTAGATATTTTACCCCCCACCACAATAGTTTGTAGATATTTCACCCCCGCCACAATAGTTTGTAGATATTTCACCCCATCCACAATAGTTTGTAGATATTTCACCCCCGCCACAATAGTTTGTAGATATTTTACCCCCGCCACAATAGTTTGTAGATATTTTACCCCCGCCACAATAGTTTGTAGATATTTCACCCCCGCCACAATAATTTGTAGATATTTTACCCCCCGCCACAATAGTTTGTAGATATTTTACCCCCGCCACAATAGTTTGTAGATATTTCACCCCCCACCACAATAGTTTGTAGATATTTCACCCCCGCCACAATAGTTTGTAGATATTTCACCCCCGCCACAGAAGTTTGTAGATATTTCACCCCCGCCACAATAGTTTGTAGATATTTTACCCCCCGCCACAATAGTTTGTAGATATTTTACCCCCGCCACAATAGTTTGTAGATATTTTACCCCTGCCACAATAGTTTGTAGATATTTCACCTCCGCCACAATAGTTTGTAGATATTTTACCCCCCACCACAATAGTTTGTAGATATTTTACCCCCCACCACAATAGTTTGTAGATATTTTACCCCCCACCACAATAGTTTGTAGATATTTTACCCCTGCCACAATAGTTTGTAGATATTTCACCCCCGCCACAATAGTTTGTAGATATTTTACCCCCCACCACAATAGTTTGTAGATATTTTACCCCCGCCACAATAGTTTGTAGATATTTTACCCCTGCCACAATAGTTTGTAGATATTTCACCCCCGCCACAATAGTTTGTAGATATTTTACCCCCCACCACAATAGTTTGTAGATATTTATATTTATATAGAGAAAAAATCAATTGAAAGTATTTGGTTGGAAATATTTTTTCAAAACACTCACAGCATATTGTTATGCTGCATTTACCGACCACCCGATTCATCAAATTATCTATCAAAAAGTTTCAACACAGAGTTTAATGACATGTTACAAAACTTAACAAAAGAAACTATCATACTGGGTGATTGCAACGTCAACTACGCAATTAACAATGACAACAAAGAATTCAAAATGACTTTATCACTTAATGGCTTCAGCCAATTAATTGATCGACCAACTCGAATCACCAGAGACTCGTCGACAATTATAGACATTATTGCTACAAATAACAATAATATTAAAACTGTGAAAGTGATACCATCAGCATTAAGTGACCATGAAATGATAGCTTGTGTGAGAAAACTTAATCACAAACGATTTACATCAAAAAGTATTCGCTGTAGAAACTTTGCAAATTACGACCCATTTGAGTTCAACAGAGATCTCCAGTCTGCAGATTGGAATCCAGTCTACAATGCGACAAATGTCAATAAATGTACCGCTGCTTTCAACAATATACTTGAATCAGCCTTCAACCGTCATGCTCCAATAATAACCAAAAAGATCAAATGACGCCTTTGCCCGTGGCTCAATCCTGCTCTGAAAGCAAAAATGAACGAACGGGATAAGGTGATGAGAAAGGCAAAAAAGACTGGAAATGACGAGGATTGGTTGGCATACAAAAATATCAGAAATCGTTGTAACAACATACTGAGAAAATCAAAAGCAAACTTTTACCGAGAACAGTTAAACGAACATAGTTCAAACCAAAAACGTTTCTGGGAAAGCATTAAAAAGGTGTTTCCGACAAAAAAAAAGTCCGTACCAAATACGAAAAACAATTTGAACTTAGCAAATACGTTCAGTGCATGGTTTTCATCAGTTGTCAGAAACTTGAAACAAAAAGAAATGCCATTAAAAGATCTGATATGGGGTAAAGCAACCATGAAAGGAAGCCGTATTGAAAAAACGTTCAAATTCCATTATGTATCCATAATATTTGTCAAAAACCAATTGAAGCGGCTAAAACGCACCAAAGCTACTGGCCTGGATAACTTGCCACCAACAATATTGAAAGACACTGCTGATGTAATATCCAAACCGTTGTGTCACCTTATAAATTTATCATTGAAGACAGGAACATTCCAATCAACATGGAAAAAAGCGAGGGTTATACCGGTTCATAAATCTGGAAAAACAACACTTCCAGAAAACTACCGCCCAATTTCCATACTTCCTGCTCTTTCAAAGATAATCGAAAAAGCTGTGCACCATCAAATCTCTACGTATCTTGAAGATAACCACCTTCTATCCACTAAACAATTCGGATTCCGCTCAAAAAGATCAACGGACATGGCGACATCTTTGCTGTGTGATAATATCCGAAAGCAGGTTGGACAAGGAAAGCTGGTCGGTGCCGTATTTGTGGATTTAAGTAGAGCGTTCGACACGATTAACCACGAGAAATTGATCAATGAACTTGCAGCATACGGTATTTTGGGACAGGAGCTGAATTGGCTGACTGATTACCTCTTTGATAGATGCCAAACAGTAGATATCATCAAAACGCTCTCTCATTCACAACCGCTGTACTGTGGAGTTCCCCAAGGTACGATACTTGGGCCTCTCCTTTTCATCATTTTCTTCAATGATCTTACCGCCCAACTCCAAAACTCTGAGATCATCCAGAACGCAGATGATACGGTGATTTACCTCAGCCACAAAAACGTTGTTGAAGTCTCGAAAATCCTAAATGAAGACCTGAAAACCATTTCAACATACTTTTATGAAAATGAACTGCTAATAAATCTAAAAAAAGGAAAGACAGAGTGCATGCTTTTTGGGACCAGTCAACGTTTATTGAAGCTGGAAACCACACTGCAGCTATACTACAGAGAAGAAAAAGTCCATAACACCGATAAATATAAGTATCTGGGAAATGTTGTAGACCCAGCACTTAATTTAAACGTAGACTTCGATCAAAAATACAAAAAAGCATCTTCACGGTTAAGACTTTTGAATAAAGTGCGACCATTGCTGACTGTTGCCGCAGCGAAAAAGATCTACGAAGCCATGATAATCCCAGTTATGACTTACTGCCATCTAATCCACGCTTCGCTGACAAACTATCAAATTCAAAGGTTGAGATCCTTAACATCCAGAGCGATTGACATCATTGACAACAACGTTTCTGTCCAGGACATAGGGACTACAATGAAATTGAGAACTTGTTTGTTTGTGAGGAAATGTATGGACAAAAAACTATGTCCTCCCTTTGACGAGTATTTTCAAATTGCTCACCACAGTAAAAACACTCGGAATAATAACGCGTCACTTTCATTACCACGGGTGAAACTGGAATATGAACGAAAATCATTATACTTTTACGGAGCAAAATTATATAACGAACTTCCCCTAAAGCTTAGAAAACTCGATTCTAATTATTTTAAACAAAATCTTAAACAACATTTTAAGTAAATATGATTATTTTTCTTTAATAAAAGTTTCCATTTTAACCTTTTTTTTCCTTTTTTCCTAACTTATTTATTTTTGATTATAAACACAGGACACGCATTGATAGCAGTATACTATTAATATTGAAGTGTAAATATGTATACATTAGTTTTTAATTGTACATATTATATCCTGTATAAAGATTCAGAAATAATAATAATAATAATATTTCACCCCCCACCACAATAGTTTGTAGATATTTTACTCCCGCCACAATAGTTTGTAGATATTTTACCCCCGCCACAATAGTTTGTAGATATTTTACTCCCACAATAATAGAGTGTAGATGTTTCACCCCCCGCCACTTCTCTGTTGTTATTAGGATTATTTCTTTTGCGTGATTATAGAAGTTTAATCTTTTGGTGATGTGTTTAGTGTTATGTTAGTTTAGTGTTCTTATCCGACAGCTGTTTCTCTTATAAATATAAGTTAAGTAGTTTATAATTTGTAACACATTTTAAAAAATGTTAACTTGAGAAAATAAATCTTATGCTTCTTATTAATTTATTTCATGATAAAGATCCTCAATCCTCAAATCCAATAATCTACCCATTCCAGCCAATTCACTGACTCCTGACATACTTAGGTTAAATAACTACGTCAGAAAAACATCTATCAGGTGCCTAACATGCTTGGTTAGCGGGTGTTAACATACTTCAATTGCGCAATTACATAATTCCGTGCTCAATTATGAAGCCATCACAAAAGCAAAACAATAATTATGGCAGCGCTAATAATAAGTGCGAGGCAATGAATAATTTGCAAGGAAGATAATCTTTGTTTTAAGATAATATCTTTAATTTATCTTCAATATTATATATAGGAGATAAACAGGAAGAAATACTACAAAAGATTTATCGAGCTTGTTCTCTACTATTTACTAGATGCATAAATATAATACTATATAAGATATAGAAATGCTTTTTGGGGTGTTGTAACAGTGTTTTGTGTAGCTGGCGGCCACATATTGATAGAATGTGATATATATATTTGGATAAATAAATTAAGTTTAGCTTATTTGCTGGCACCCAGTAGTCTACCAAAATAGCATCATTATTGCATAAATTAAGTATGTTAACATCTGCTAACCATCGTTGTTCATCGTCTGGGTTTAAGAATGATTGCTGGTGAACACTAATAAAGCATGAACAAAGTATGTCTGCGTTTCTGCACTTACAGTAAGGAGCACATATTACAACTGGCTCAATGTTACACAAATGAATTTCTAGGTATGTAATAAATAAAAAATCAAGATTAATTGGAGATATATTAAAATCTATTCCTGCCTAAATAAGAAAATTACACACATACACAAAGCAATTTTCGTGATAAAGAGCTCCATTTGAATTCACCATTTTTTCATCATTGTCAAAAACCTCATTGCAAACGTTACAAGACGATTGACCAACAAGTAAAGACATTGTCGTTGGAAAATTCTATCCTTCGGCTAACCCTTTTTACGTTGAAAGCTCCAGCAGTGGTACGGAATTGTAAGCTGATCAACCCCTCCTCCCTGCTTTGTTCTCTAATAATGGAATGATTTTGAACTCGTCTGATAAAATCCACTTTGCAAAAGTTTAACCATGTTGAATTATCTACTTTGCTTTGTAAACCGCCAAGATTTTTAAAATGGCGACGAAATAAATATGGGAAAAATTCTTGCAAATTTTAAATATTTGCAACGTTTTTAAAATAATGAAACATTTTGTTTGTTTTTTTTGGATAGCTTCATAAATAGATATCATTTATCTAAAGTAAAACATGGATATTATTAAGGTCTTTCCCTCCGAGCTTCATGGTAAGTAAATTATTATTTTTAAAAATTATTACCTACCTATTTACTTTAGGAGCAGGAACTTTCGCGAATAGAAACCTTTGCGAGGATAAATATTCGCGAAATGTTTGCCTTTCGCGAGCATAAACTTTCGCGAATCGTCCAAAAGAGAATTTTTTGAATAAACTTTTGCAGATGAGCAAAAATAGAGAGGTGTCGCCTATTTCCGGACAGTCTTTGTAAAAACAGTCCTGTCGCCTTATGGTTTGTCAACAATGCTCAAAAACATTGTGAATCAATGCAAAATCATCATGGACTTTGTTTTTGCTCAGTTCGCAATAATACCATACTCCCGTTAAAACTTTTTATTTAATTCTGCGGTACTAGGTGAATTGCCAAATTGTGGTCACGTCGCCGATTGCCGGACAGTAAATTTTTAACACGGAAAATCACTTTTTAGCCTATTGCCAAACTTTTGACGTAAACCAAAAACACAAGTGAAAGTAAAGGAACATCATCACTATAATATTAAAATAAAAATAGGAGGAACAAATTACATGACAATAAACTAACATTTCCATGACACAGATGCGAGCGCTTTCTTTCTTTTTTTTGCTTGGTCAGTGCATTCAACATGAAACCAACTCTTGCAAACGTCACATTGAATCCGAAATTCTCCTTCAACAAATTGACCACTACAGAGTTTACAAGTGTTACTTTCTTCATCGTCGCTTTTATCTTCTTCGCTGCTGTCCGTATACTCGTCGCTACTAAAACTTACATCGCTAAGTTGATCAGAAAGTGGTTTCCTTGGTGGTTTTTTTGTTTGCATTTGTTTAATTCTTGGTGCAACTTTTGTCATTTTGTTTTGACGTCTTGCTTCCTTCACAATTGTTTTTTTTTTGTATTTCAGCTTCAGAATTGTTAAAGATTCTTTGCAGGTCATATGCTTTGGAAGCTGTATTTTGCGTTGGATTTTCCTTTTCTTTCAACTGCTGGGTACATCAAGATTGAGTTGATAACAGGGTTGACAGACTCTTCAAAACTAGAAAAACTATTTCTTGAAGACGAATTGACTTCCAACTGCACTCTCTCTTGGATTGATTTCCATTCGAGGTGCAAACTCTTCCACGCGTCATACATACTGTCAGCACCTGGCACATTGTATTTTTTTAAAAGACGGTTCATATAAACGTGCTTTTTTTGTCCGATTATACTCTCAATGCTTTGGAGAGCCTGATAAACCGGATTGGTGCGATTTGCAGTGGGCGTACTCGCTCTCAAGGGTGCAATTACTGGTTTAGAGCCTCCTGGTATTGAATTGAATACTTCCTTGTGTTGGATGTTTGTGTTGCTGTTAGGAAGGATTTTTTCGGTTGAACCCTCTGCACCAATCGATTCCTCGATAACGGACACCGAGTTGTTAATAAATAACGGAGGCGGAGAATTTGGCAATTCTTTTAAAGGCAAACTTTTTTTGTTGGTAATCCTAGTTATTGTAAAGTCCACTTCTTTGTAAACCTTTGCTGGCGCAAAAATTTAGTGGAAAATTTAGAGCAAGCATTTTGAAAGGCACTTCAAGCTTCCAAAGAAACCCCGATCTGTTGGCTGAAGAGCGTGGGATGCATGTGGTGGAAACCTGAAGAGAAATATATTGTTCTCTTTGCAAAATAAAGTTGCGTGATAGTCAATATGCGATCCATGGCCATCAATTAAAAGTACTACTGGTCGTAGTGGTGGAATACGCTTCACAAAATGGTTAGTAAGCTATCCGTAGAACTGCGGAATTTCCAACCAGCCATTTTTTGTAAAGCCTAGGTACACGTTTTTACAAAATCCAATTGCATATTCTGGGTTAAAAAATTTTCCTCTCTTCTGCGCAAGCCATTGCTCTCGTTTGCTCCAATTTTTCCGGCCGTGACATTTTGATGCGTGGGTGACGCCTCAAAAATCCATAAAACCAACTTTTTCCAGGCTGATTTTCATTTACTTTTGAGTCGGATTTATCAAGGTACAACTTTACGGCCTCTTTAATTTGTCCTAGAGTTCTAGGGAATCCCATTTGCGCATTTTAAAAAACTGTGTTAATTTTCTAGCGTGTTAATTTCCTAGAATAATGTAATGTTTGCTTTTGCTAAGTGACATACCAAAACCTTGATGAAATTGTCTCAATCATTGCGATCATCTTGCGTGCATAAATACACATGGTTTCTATTGACCGTCAAAATAATTCAATGAAAAACCTAGGGGCTAACATCCTTCTTTGGACAAAACCACCATTTATCTTTTTTTCTTTTTCTCAGGTACTGAGTACAGTTTAATATCTCATTGCGACCACATTTATGAGTTGGAAAACCTTAGATTGCTAAATTTAGAAATTTGCAATGTAATAATGAAAAACGTCAAAAACAAAAAATTATAAAATACTATAAATAATCAACATTAAAGTATTGTTAAAAGCACTTTTGATATCATTTAACTCCACTAAGAAGGCTTTCTAACGGTACATTTTTAAACCTAACAAATGACATCAGTAGAAAACATTGAATGGAAATCAGACTTGAAAAGACTTAAAATATTTTGACGCTTCACACATCTAAAACAAAATGTAATCAATTCATTATTGACACTGCACTGATATAATTATAAATGTGATTTTTTTTTGTTTGGGAAAATTTTGTTTTGTAGGCTACCAGAAGATTGAACGCTACTTTGATATTTTCGACCAGGAATGCGCTGACTTTAAAGATTTATTGCATGAAGCATGGGCAATTCTTAATGTATTAAAAGACGATGCTTTTCACAGCGTGAGTTAACGTTGATTCTTCATCATTGATTAATCTAACGAATTTTTGCGGCCATTTTATACATAAATACATTTTCGTTGTGAACAGTTTTTATTCAATTCAGGAGAAAACATTCCAGGTTATTAATGAGGCACAACGTGAAAGCACTATTGCATCAAAAGACGGACACAGGAAAGCTCCGGATGTGGTAAGTTTTTATTTGAGGTTCAATACAATGTATGTTGTTTAAAGGTTAATTTATTTTCGTAAATATATTGTTGTTTGTCTGTTCAGTAGACATCGGGCCCGATGATGGGAGAAGTATCTCTCGAAACGTCGCCAAACTAAACTTTATTGTTCACGGAATGATAAATCAAACTTATTAATTTATTTTCTTTCTCTTTTTGCTCCATTTTTTTAAAATAACATCAACTGATATTCTTCAGTGCATCTCCATCCAGACGTCGTTCATTGATACAACAGAGTCTGTAGATGTTTCAGTCAGTCGGATTGATGGGACCGACTCTCTGAGCACCATTGATAATTCACTGTTCGAACAAACCAATGACCCGGCACACATCACACTTCCTGAAAAAATATTTGAAGTAAGTTTTAACTTTCCGTGAGCTCTTAAAAAGTTGTTTGAAAATGGCGATTAACTGCCATAACTTTCGGTGCGATGTAAACATAAAACAATATTTTTATTACTAGTTTAAGTTTGTTTGTTTATTAAACATGTAATATATACAACTCAAACATTTTGAACTGTTTGTTCCAGAATGCTGTGCCACCGAAAGAAAATCCCGCAATTCCAATCGCAAACAAAGGAGATGACATCATTATTGATAGCGAAATCAAAAATGAACAATCTGGAATGATGACCAGCAAAGCACCGATACCGGTAACACTAGATGATTTGTACGATGCTCATAACACATATCATAACTCATAATGTTTATTCTGTACATGTTTGTTTGCCATTTGCGAGAGGTTCAAATCCACACTTACTTTCCATCTTTTAAAAACATTTAACAGTTATGTTGCATAATTGCCATAGCTCAAATTGGTGGTTTGTCTCGTTGAGCGATTTTGTTGGTATTCTGTGTACACAATGATTTAACCCAGTGAACACTTCTGGATTTTTTTATTGCTTGCGTTAAATATATGTCTTACAAGGTCAAATGTTGAACATTTACAACTGAATCTCAGTCATCAAGATAACCAAACATCTGTAAGACCTAGCGATGACAATAATACACTCATTTGATTACTGGAAGTTTTTAATTGTTATATTTACATTTCAGTGTCAAGACATATCCATTCAAACTTCATTGATTGACAAAACACAAGTAACAACAAGAAGCCATGATGTGGACACCACCAAAAATCAAAGCTTGCTCGATGAAACTGATATTTTGTCGAAGTTGCACATGAGAGATAGGAAGAGACAGTCAATTGCAAATAATGTCACTCGTTCTCCATGCCAGGAATCTCCATTTGAAATCATTTCTTCTCTTGAATCTACAACATTTCTTTGTAATCCCAATGATACAAATATTGACAAAGATTTTGTGAGGAAGGTAAGGTAATTAGTCAACACCTTTGACAAATACTTTCAATTTTCCTAAATTTTGGAACGAATCTTTGAAATGTTTTTATATTTTTCATCAACCACGACTGAGATCTACGTATCTAACCTACCAGATTTTTGAAAATCTCCTCATAGACACCTGAGTAAGGCAAACACTTCTCGCTGATGGTGTCTGTGTTTTGGTAGTTTCGCTGCGTGCAACTTCATTACAAATTTGTTGTGATGGTAATCACGTTTCCGTTGGTTTGATACTCCTCTAGTCTGCACTTCAATGAATGCCAACGATGCAAAAAATGGCAACTAACATTCACAATCTATCTGAAATCATTAACCTTTGTCATCAAGTAACTAGGCAATGTATATTTCCAACATGAAAAACAGTGGCCAGTGGGTTTTTTTGACTGTCACAATCTATTCTGTTTTGTAACAGCTTGGTAAACAATGTCCCACTGTGCGAAATGAGAAGACTATGAATGCTTCCAATGAAGAGACATATTCTATGTTCATGAACCCAAGTGACACTTGCATTGACTACAAATTGTTGGACAAGGTATTCATTCATAATTATTTTTGCCTACTTTAAGGTTTTAATAGGCCATGGAGGCAAAACGAGCAAGCGTCAATTTCATCTCATCTTAACCTTGTGGGTATGCCGGTCATGTAACATCTTTGACCTCATGGACATAAGCACCTATGCCCTGCATGCACTGCTGCCACGGAGTTTAAAATGCAAAGTTGGTATCTTGCGTCGGTTAACTCACCACTGTTTTCTCTCTCACTGGGGTTTGTGTTAGGAAGGGCATCCAGCTGTAAAAAACATCTGCTCCAATGAATCATCAAATGGTTAAACCTACAAAATTGTGGGGAATATCATCTGTTGAAACCCTCTCTAACCCATGCTAGTTTGGAAAATAGACGTGAAAAATGTAAACAATGATGATGATGATGATGATGATGATTAACGAAAGATTTCTGAATATAAAGCCAAGTTGTTTGTAAAATTGTTTTGTTTCCCTGTGCAATAACTCAAATGTAGTGACATATAAGAGTACAAAGTCTCTCTCTTCACAGGTTCGCATGAATGTTTTGGAGGAAGACGAGGCTCTTCATATCAATCCTAACGACACGAATCTCGAGTACTCGTTCTACCCAACCAAAGTAAACACTTGCTTATTTTCACGCTTATTTTTCATAACACATGTTGCCATGGAGATGGTTTAACCTTAAATTTTCAAATTCACATAAAGCAATTGAAATTTAAGGTTAAATATATATATATATATATTTAGTGGAAAATTTGTAGTATATTTTTATTATAATCTTTTATGCCAATTTCGCTTCTCCTTTTTTAAGAGAGTTACACGGCAAATGGAAAAGAAAAGAAAAGAGAGAAGCATCTCCCTTGCTATTGCAAAAAACATGAGCCAGGATGTCAGTAAATCTGAGATTGCGTCTTCCCTCCTATCAAAGGAAGGAATTCAGTCAGTCAACATTCAAGAGCAGGTAATTATTGTTGTTAATTAATCAGTGATTTGTGATAAGAGAAACAAAAATAAAAGATGCTTAATCTCCTCATTCTTACGCAAACTCTCCTCGTTCTTACGCAATCTCTTTTCGTTCTTACGTAATCTCTCATTCTTACGCAATCTCTTCTCATTCTTACGCAATCTCTCCTCATTCTTACGTAATCTCTTTTCATTTTTACGCAATCTTTTCTCATTCTTACGTAATCTCTTCTCATTCTTACGCAATCTCTCTTCATTCTTACGCAATCTCTTCTCATTCTTACGTAATTTCTCCTCATTCTTACGCAATCTCTCCTCATTTTTACGCAATATCTCTTCATTCTTACGTAATCTCTCCTCATTCTTGCGTAATATCTCCTCATTCTTACGTAATTGCAGGTATGTCCCGAAGAAGAAGACGATATTGTTGACTTTCACATTAGCGAATGTTCTCTTGTCCTTTTGAAATCTACTACCGAGTCAGACAGGTTGAAAAAGTGCTTGCCTGTGTCACTAACCAAAATGGGTAAGCTAAAACGCGGGCGCTCAAAGAAACGCCGGAAGATTTGTATGCCCTCGGTACACCGAACATCCAGTGATTTCCGTTACACTTACACGTGCTATAGCATGTTGAGAGATGACCAGGCGCCCGCAAGTGCAAAGAAACTGAGAACTCTTAGCGAACTACAGAGGTTGAATGGTGCAGAAAACAAGTGGAAGTATCAGCCAACGCCTATGAAGGAATCGCAAGTTTCTAAAAGGGCTGTGATAGCCAAGGGGGTGGCTTTGAAAGCGAAACCAAGCGATAAGGAAACCGCTAAAAATGAAACTAAAGTTTCAAAGACAACAAAAAAGAAAGTCGCGGAAAATTTGAGTAGAAGGGAAGTCAAATCTTCTAAAAAGCCGAAGAAAGAATCGAAAGTTATTGAAAATTCGACTGGACAAAAAACTCGTCAAACCGGATCGACAAGAAAGGACACCGCAAGTAATAAAAGTGAAAGTGGAACAAACCAAGTAAGTAGGCCGGAAACTCGAACGACTAAAAGCCTTCGTAAGCGAAACACTGGCAATCCAATAGCGCCGGCCACAGAAGTTGCGGAGGAGCGTAGAAGTGGCAGAGGTAACACTCGAGAGATGAAAGATTCAGTGAAAGCAAAAGTGAAATCCAGGAAGCGTGTATCTAGTGAGACCTCGCAAACGGGAAAAAAGAAACAGAAACTGGACGAAAACAATGCACAGATTGTGAGTCGACAAACGCGGGCGTCCCGAAGAAACAAATCGAATCCTTCAGTCTCGTCTCTCGCGCCAGCCGCGCAAGCGACGCGAAAGAAAATGGAAAATGCTGAGGCAAAACGAAAAAAGAAAACGCCAAATAAAAACATTCGTTCGAAATCAAAGAAAAAATCAGCGAGTCAAACTGAAGTAGTAAGCAATGAGATTGTGAAGGAACTTATTCCTGTGGAGACGGATGATACAAGGTGAGCGTGAGGCCACTCTCTTTTGCGTTCTAGAAAAAGTGGAAGTACTAAGTCGACTATAAGTGCATTTAGTTGCTGAGAAATTTAGTGTTAATTCCGGTAGATTTTTTTTTGTTGCTGCCCAAAACCTTTATTTAAAAAGTATGGAACCGTTTATTTATTACTTTATATAGCTTATATAATATATATAAAAACGTGTAAGCCAGTGTAATTGTCTCGTTTTCAGTGCAAGTAAGAAGAAGATGCAAACAGAAATTTTTATGACGTCAGTTGAAGAATCGTCCTCGATAAGTGACGTCACTAATACTACAGGTATGCAAAAATTTGTCTGTTTCACTTATGATTCTGCCCGCTTTTCTTTGGATCGTCATAGATGACCATTGCCCGCGTGCCCATAACATTCAGTTTAACGTCCTTGATTGTCAGTTATTTTTCATAAAATTATTCAATTAGTTATCTACGTTTATATGTGAAATATATTCATCGTCTCTCTAATTTTTGCTTAATTTTATATTTATATTTCTGTCCTTTCGTTTCTTCGTTTAGTAATCGAGGCACCCGTAACGTCGACTTACTTATCCAAACTCAGGTCAGTATTTGTCCTATTTGATGATGTACGATAGCTACAAGATATTTTGCGTCTAAAAATACGTTTACCCATTATTTTTTTTATAAGCAACTTGATTTTCAGGGTCAGGGCTAAGGTTGTTAAGGGTATGATACACTTTCAGGGCTAAAGTTGCCTAACAGCTTGCTAAGGTTATTTTTTCTCTGTGATACATAATCATGAAATCACTGAAAAACTGTTTTTCTTTTGTCTACTCACAGTGAGTTATACATGTAAATAGTTCGTTATGTATTTGTTTCAAATCAGAAAAGAATTCTTCTGTTTTTACTTTTAAGAAAATTTGTTATTTTGTTCTGCGAAGAAAAGTTGCTAACTAACTGTCAGAGCTGAGGGTTGCTAAGCAAGTTGCTTAATTTTTTGGCTAATTTGAGGGCTGAAGCCTTAGCAACTGGGTTGCTTATGAAAAGAAAAATGTGTAGTTACAAGTAAAACTATGTTTGTTTGAAGGATATTTGCAAATGTGAATTCATCGATTTCCGTTTAGATTGTCCAGCTTAACGGTCCGCATAAATTCAACCGCTAATACCTCAGCATTACTTGACAAAAGTGGTTTCACTCTACCCAAACCTTTTGAGATGGAGCCCCCCAGGACCCGGGGTAAACCACCCATTGTACCCAAGAAAGTAAAAACTCCCTGTTTGTCTACGAATCACGTGTCTCGATTACCTTGCGAGACGACGCAGAGTTTTGTTGCTCGTAAGAAGAAGTTGTTCAATAAGAGAGCCAATAGATTGTCCACGCCGGAACATAACAAACCAATGGTAAGATGGCGGCAATGTTATGTATCATATCAGACACTCGTGCATTGAAAATAACACAATTCTTTCAAATCATTTTTCGAGTTCTTGCTTTTATTCCTTTTTTGCGGGTTAAAATATTGATTGTGTTTTGTATGATTCGCAGAATTCCACGGTTCAAAACTTGACGGGGGAGAGCTTTCGCGCGGTTCCCGACTTGTCCGCCATCATGAACAGCAGAAGAAGGATCCGCGATGACAAACTTCGCAACACGTCGTTTGGTGTACCCCCGGAACTCGTGGAACTAATGAAAGACATTCAATCCTCGCGAAGCGAACTCTCGTGAGCGCGCAGCCCCCCCCCCCCCCCCCTCTCTCTCTCTCTGCCTCAATATTTATTGTAAATAACGTTATTTTGTTCATCTTTTAACTCTCACCTTGAAATACGCTGTTGTATTCCTATACTGGGATGTTACTAACGTGATATCTTTCTACTTAAACTTAGTTAAAATGCGTAAATGTGTTGCGGAGTGTTGGATAGCAAGGGGGTCATTCAAATAGTACGTTCGCTCAAATTTGCCAATTTTTTACTTCCTTGTTCGTCATTGTTGATTCGTTTGATTACACCCGCGCTCCCTGCGAACGTTCATTTTCATCCGTACCTCCCCATTTCACAAGTGCTTTGTCGTCATTTCACATGACAAGTACTCCACCAACATATATCGAAAAAAATCATTGATGCATGACTTAGCTAACATATATACGGTATTGATTCTTCTGCCGCAGCGAGTTTTCAGGACGCAAAAGCTTCTAACACGGACGCCTCCACTATTGTAACAATCGCAGCGAGTACATCTGGTTGTTCTACCTCAATTCATTCTTGGTTTACGAATTTTCTGTCTGTTGAAGTTTTTCAGCTACGTCCGGATTTTTAGAACACACCTCAGGCCCCTTGTTGTGCCTTTAATGACCGGGTGTTGTGCATTCTTAGCGATTCTCTTTCTAGACGTAGGAGATTTTGCTTCTCGACTTTCAGCTAGTCCTCTATCTTTTTTATCTCCCCCTTAGTTATCAGACTTGTTCCAGTGTGGCGCAAACTCACCAAATGCATAAATCTTCTTTTGCAACTTTTTCTGTGCATGGCATTGTGGTCGCCGAACTGGAAGAGGAATCTTCTGAATTTGCTGCTGCTTGTGGCGGTGTTGGTGTTTCCCTTCTGGATTTGGTGGTGGTGATTTCGTTGTTGTAATTTTCATCGTCATCGAGGGTCAGGATGTGCAGCGGAGCTTTTTCTTGTCGATTGTTCCCAGAAAATTTGCTCCACATTGACGCAGCTTTTGCTTTCTTCATGGAGGCGCGGGTGCTCAACTATCATACCCTATCTTATTCATTCACATCCAGGCGCATCACCGCATTCCAACGTTTCTGTGCGGTTTTTAAAACATTTGCTTTAGATTTTGTTTTGTAAGCAGCCCAATATTTTTCCACAAACCGGTCATATTCTTCCAGTCCTTTCCTCTTCTCCACCATCTTCGGAATATCTGGAAGTTTAGGACACAAATGTTAAGGTGAACTTAATACTGCCACCGCATGCTCTAAAGCAGATGAAAAACTACGAAACCCGCATAATTCTTGAGTGCTGATAAAAATAAAAGCATAAAAATAGCATCACTGGAAAGCAAGCAAAGCAACGAGAGTTGAGATGAGAAAAATATTTGTTACAGTTTGTGGCCGGTTGACGACGGAAAAAATCTCATCCGGTCGGTTGACGACGGAAAAATCACATCCGGTCGGTTGACGACGGAAAAAATCTTATCCGGTCGGTTGACGACGGAAAAATCTCATCCCGTTGGTTGACGACGGAAAAATCTTGTCCGGTCGGTTGACGACTATGGCATTCGAGATTCACAATAATGTATGTTAAACTATGTTTTAGCACCTTAAACCTGGTTTAGGGCATGCTTAAACAAGGTTTAAGTGACATAAACAAAGTTTAAGTGATTGCTTAAACTTAGTTTTGGAGGCCAACGAAACCAAAACAAGTTTTAGCGACCTTAATCTAAGATTTAGCTTACGTGATTTTGATTGGCTGCCGCATTTATTTGATTGACATTTTTCTTGCTCCACAACAACATACGAAAATCCGAGCAAATTTTTTGCAAACCCTCGTGTGGCTTTTTTGAGAATAGAGATGGATGAAGAGAATGGTTTTTTTGAGAATGAATTGCTTCTAAATTTAGTTTTCACTTTTCCTACCAATCGAGTATGATAAGTGGAAGCCTTGTTTGGTGTTTTCTATAACTCAATAAGTTTTTCTTCTTTTTTAATGGTGATTTTCACATTTTCCAGCTTTTTACCAGTTATCGGTTACCGGTCATCTTAAAACTGCTACATAAAAGGTTATAATTGACCGTAACCTTTCAAGTAAATATTTTTGAGAAGATAAAAAGTGACAAAACTTTATACCAAAAATTTGTAACCGCAGCGGTTATGAATAAGATTTTACAAATGCTGCGCTGAATGAGCGCGCTCCGGTATTAACAGTTTTTTAAGCAATAAGGTAATGAATGGATAAAAAAGAAATACCACAAAAGAAATTACGAGTAAAAATAAATTCGTGAAATTAACTTTCGCAATAGCTATTTTCGCAATCGCAAAGTTGAATTTCTAGTAATTTTCTACTTGTGTGACAAACAGGCGGTTATAGAACAAAGATTTATACTAATTCAATAAAGACACGCTCATTTTTCTTTTTTCATTAGAAATAGTTAATCAATTAAAATTACATCATCTCCTTTTCGTGAATCACGACGGGCGTTTTCAATCATATCGCGAATGTCTTTTGAATTCACCTCTTTTTTCTGGAGGTTTTTAGTTTTTTTCGTCGGCCGGGCTCTTTGCAATACCTTGATATCCATCTCTTCGTCGTCTTCATCATCTCCATTTGTTTGTTCGTTTCTTATTGCAAGAAATATTGCGGTTATTGCTTCATCTTTTGGTTCGGTGTATAATTCTTTCAAGAGAAACTCGTATCGCATCATAATGGGAGTGTGACAATGAACCAACCGATGGAGAAGTTGGAGGCAATGCTTTTGATTACTTAAGTTTGTAACAATTTGTTTAAACGAGTAAAAACAGCTATTATCGAGTTAAAGCTCTTATCGTTATTATTTTCTTTATTCTGAAAGATTGATTATAAAATTTACTAAATTTTGACATTTCGCAAAAATTAATACCCGCGAAAAAATCCTTAAATGAGCGAACCGCGAAAATAAGTACCCGCGAAATTTAGTACCACTAAGGTATTTAATAGTAGTAACATTAATATATAAGTCTATAATCAGGGTGTGGTTATGCAGAATTTGAGAAATTGAGATTTGAAAAGAAGCCTATTTGAAGTAAAAAAAACACATGATAACATGGGCCTATTGGTTTACTTTAACCAATCATATGCGCGTATTGGTTAAACTAGAATGAAGATAAGAAAATCAAGGTTTAAAAACGATAAACTAAGTTTAAGCAATCACTTAAACTATGTTTATGTCACTTAAACCTTGTTTAGGCATGCCCTAAACCAGGTTTAAGGTCCAAAAACATAGTTTAACAAATATTATTGTGAATCTCGAATGCCATAGAGAAAACGTTGGTTAAGGGAAGGATCACAATTGACGGAAATATAGCCCCGGGTTTTCAGACTTTTTCAGGCTAAAAGAAAGGCCCTGACTCGATATTTTTTATTTAAAAAAACTCCTTGCCCTATCTTCTTTTCCCAAAAAAGAACTCATTGCCCGTCATCGACTCCGGTTCGAGGTCTTTATGATAATGCTTAATGAGCGTTCTGGAAGTCTCGTTAAAAAATAAACAAAACAAACAAACAAACTTTTATTAACTTGTTACTCAAATACTGATAGAGAAGCAAGACATAAGAGGCAATCGCAATGTTAAATAGTATTTTTAAATGGAACTTGTTTATTTTTGTTTCATAACATTATGGTTCATTGTGTTGTTGTTGGTTGTGCCAATACTACAAACCAAAAGGAGAAAACAAGTTTTTTTCAGACTTCCTGGTGATATATGTTTAAAAGTGATTTGGTTGGCTAAAATAAAACGAGTTGTTTGTGTGGTGGTTGCCGGGATATTCTGGTTCAAATTTATACGACTGCAAACCACTATTAAAAGTGTTTTAAAATACAATTTATCAAAGTAGTGGTTTGAAAACTAGTCTTCGTTTTTATAGAATTGTCTGAGAAAAATTCACATTTCGTTAAATAGAAGTTTTAAAAGATGCAAAACGTTCGGATGTAGAGTTTGCTATTTTTAAATATTGTAAAACACAACAAGTTTTTAAACGTCTTTGTTTATTTTCTACTTCGTCTGTTAACAACAGACTTTTTAGGCGCAATATTTTATCATTACTCAATCACGTTTGTCTACAATGACGTCAGAGAACATCACGCGATCAAATGTATGATCATTTAAAACAACTGTAAAATGTTTATGTTACAATAAATTTCATATTAAATGTTTTTTTTATATATAATTTTTTGTATAGATATCGATTTTGTAAAAAATATAACTGTATTTGTTTATGGAACCACAAACGAACTTCTGAATTCGAATATGTGGTTTATTATTATCTTTTATTATTATTATTTTTATTTATTTATTATGTGTTTTTCTTTCTGTAAAATTGCGTATTTATAATTTCATAATTTTTCACGTTTAAACTCTTGTTTTTAATAAATAAATGAGTGTATACAGGTGTCCAATGAAAGGACCGCTCGGTCTTCTATGGATTCCTAGCCATTTTTTACTTGTTCCATTTTTTCTTGTTCTGTGGTTTATATATCACGCACTGATTTGTGTGTAAATCATATATATATATATATATATATATATATATATATATATATATATATATATTTATATGTTATTAGGATTGTTAATAAGCTTCATTGTCTTTTAATTAAGGAAATAAACATCACCCCTAAAGTAAGTATCGGAGGTGCATTGTAGATTACCCTGCTTTAGAGGGAGGCGCTCATATTTCACTTAATAGAGAATTTATTGTAATGACATAAACCTAAAGTGATATTCGCAAGCAGGATAAACACCACCTTTCTATGTTCAGTTGAAGATTGGAAATTGTATATTTAAATGTTAAGCGGGATTTACACACGCAAAAAATGCGATCGGACTTTTATCAGCGGACTTATTTACGCAATTTGATTGGTTAAAATTATAAACGTTGCGTCATACAAAATCTCAAATGTTAAAAAGTTGGCGGAAAAATTTTTGAAAAAAAAGCTTGAACTTTTGGCGGAGAAAAAGAAGCGGACTTATTTTTATCCAATCACAGTTCATACAGATTTTCGTATTATCCAATCCAAACGTCTCTAGAATTCTAGTTCAATCTTGCAAATAAAAACAAATGAACTACGAACAAAATGGCAAATCAATATCAAAATAATTTATTGGGAATTTTTTGCAATAAAAGTAGTACAAGCAACGAACTAGTTAAAATCCTCAACCTAGTATGCAACAACGGACCAAATCATGATTTTGTACGAAATTCGACAGAAGTAATTGTATATCCATCAACCGACTCTGACTGCTGCTGTTTTTTTGTGAATTAATGGTCCTACCCAACCCAGTAGTTTTTCAAAGGTCGTCGAGGACATGTGAAATTACTTGTAAAAGTATTCGTGATCGAATAGTTTTGTTTCTTTTACAAGTTGGTGAAACTCTCCCTTTTGTTGCCGTTCTAGAAAAATTTGGCGTGTCCATTTTCTTCCCGTGACTTTACGTTTTCGTGTATTTGTTTCTTCTTCTTTTTCGCGTTCTTCAATATCCATTCGTAAAACAACAAGAAAGTGGAATAAATCAGCATCCATGTTGTTTGTTGACATTTTGTAGAATTTCCTCAACCTAACTGAAAATGATTCCTTACTTGTATAAATCAATAAAATTATCTCCGCGCGGTCTTATTTTTTCAGCCAATCAGATTCGCGGAAATAAGTCCGCTGAAAAAAGTCCGCGCCGACTTAGCGCTTGTGTAAATTGCACTTAACCTTGACAAAGCACGCTGTCCGAATATCGTCTATCATCTGCGATGGAGATGCAACAAAGGCGATCATATGACGTGAAGATAACCTTGAATATTTTGCACACGACGCTTTCAAAGATAAACGAACATTTTATTTGCTGCTGTAATCTGGTTGTAAAGAATGAAGCATTGGCTGAATATTCTGAAAGTATTAAGATCTTCATTGGGGTGGGAGAGAGGGTGGATAGGATAGTGAAATTATTAACATTTAAGTCGCTAATAATGATGTCTATTTTTAAACAATTGTATAGTAAGCCTTGCTCGTCCTTTATATATATAGTTATTTATTTAAATTATTATATTGCTATCCTTTTTGAAGTAATGAAGCTATATCTCGTGTGAATATATTTTCAGCTTTACAAAAGAATATGGGTTTTGCTGATTTGCCACACTGGGTTATTAAAGTAATAACAATTATTATTTTGTTCTTATTATCAATGATATTTGGAGCAATTCCTTTAAAGCTGTCACGCGATGAGTCAACAAGAGGTGGTACAACTAGCATGAGAAACCTGCTGATAAGCTTATCTAATTGTTTCGCTGGCGGAGTATTTTTTAGCACAGTTATTTTAGATTTATTTCCAATGGTTAAAGCTAAAATGACCAATGCTTTAACCGTTGTAGACATTGAAACTGACTTCCCTCTCGGTGATTTTATTATTGGTTGTGGCTTTATATTAATGTTAATTTTGGAGCAAGTTGTTCATTCGTGCTGTTCGAATAACCTCCTGAATCATGGGGGACACAGTCACAACCAAAAAGACCAAGTGTTTGATTATGATGAGGCTACACACTTGATTACTGATGATATTAATGATTTGCCTGATAATGATTTTACTGAAGTTGAAGTTGTTAAGAATCAAAATTTGAAAAAGTCAGTTTCTGTTGGTCCCACTGAAATATTGCATGGAAATTCAATGAATAACTCAGAGGAAAGTGTATCAAATGAAGAATTGGATGTCGATAGGAGAAGCCACACTAACAAGTCTGTTTCATCTTACGAGACCTTCTACTCTGAATTTGGAACCCACCATAGAATAAAAAGAATGCATCGCACAAAAAGCCTCGCCTCGATGCATTCTTTGACCAATTCTAATTTCCGAGCCTATGTTCTTGTTTTTGCTATATCATTGCATTCCCTATTTGAAGGGTTAGCTGTCGGACTTATGACTCAAACGCAGGTTATACTGCAAGTTTTTCTTGCCTTGGTAATTCATAAAAGCATCATTGCATTTTCAATTGGAGTGCAACTTGTCGATGCAGATTTGTCATCATCAGCAGTTTTAATATGTATTTCCATTTTTGCAATCATGGCACCAATTGGCATCGCCTTAGGTCTGTGTGTTCTGAATACATTTAACAGTGTTATAAAAGTGTGGTTTTCAGGAGTCCTTCAAGGTATTGCTACAGGGTCATTTCTTTACGTTACTTTTTTTGAAGTGCTCCCTCATGAACTGAACATTAGCGACGAGAAAAAGCCATTGAAGATATTTTTCGTGATGATAGGGTATACTGTTATTACCGCTGTTTGTTACTACGAGAACAGTTTTCATAAACTTTCTCCTGTAGATCCCCACCCAACATTGGATCCCTCTTTAGTGTGGTGAAACAATCGTTTAAACATTTTTTGAAGTATGCATTTATAATTTTGTGCAAAAATTTTTGAAAGTGACAAATAATTTTTTGACTTAAAATTGATTTCCCTTTGCTTTGGTTTCAGAAATTTTTGCTGAATCATTTTTAATTAATTGCATTGTGTTAAATGTTGTGCCAACCTGTTCTTTAAATATTTGACAAGTAAATATATATCTTTTTTATTCAATATATTATCAAATATTTGTTTGTCTATAAAGTTCAACTTGATATATTTTTTCGGGTAATTGTTGTTATAATGTGTTTTTAATACGGTTTTATAAATTTATTTACCTATAAACTTGCAAACTATATTTGATATGTACGTAATTTTTTCCTAAAAAATATCTCATTAGTATTTCCTCCGGAGACGAGATATCTAATTATATGATTGTGCAGGTTTCATGTATTTCCTTTGGAGAAATTCACAAGAAATCTCTTTCACTTTTTATTGTTTATAAACTTTGTTTGCTTATGTGACATGTTTTGATGAATTCATATTTAGGTTCTTTCAAATGACGGACCAAAGCCTCAGTAAATGTCAACTGTTAAACAGTTTTTTAAGAATCTCTACATAAAGTACAAATACAGATGTGTCTACATGAAGTGGTTTGTTGGATTTTTTATTTAATTCGAATAAAGGTCAAGGAACCTAACAAAGCATTGTGAAACATTTATATACGAGTAAAATCACGGCTTAACTAAAAAAAAAACTGTAGAAAATCGGCATGGTTTTTGGAACACGTGATAAAAACATAAAAGTCACTTTAACGGTGTTAAAAGGCGCGGCTTAATTGACAAAACTTGACACCGGCATTATATGGAATGTCAAAAGAACAATATCAACTCTTCCTTTCCGCAACAAAATTGGGTATCAGTATTTACTCTAAATAATAGAACAAAGAAACACTCCGCCATGTCATTTTATTTATTTTTTTACCACGTCTTAAGGGTCGCACTTTTCCACTGAGAATTGAGTTTAACGGGGAGGGGAGCTCTTCATCAACAATTTTACCCTATGGAGTGGAAACGAATACAACAGGTTTTCAGGCTAGTTTTTTATTTTGGCAACGTTTTGGATGCTGTCAGTTCACATCATCAGGCGTTGGAAAGTTGAAACTGCGGAAACCTCGACTCAATCCCCCGCAAACAGAGGTGTAGTTATGGATACACTTCTGATTAAATAAACAGACTATTTTTAAGATTTTCTCAACCATTATTTTCATACTGTATTATATTCTAAAACAGCTCATTAGTTCTAATGTACGTTCAAAAGCTTTCCGTGTGATGTCAATTCTTGGGTCATTTGGGATAATGTAAAACTTAAACAGGCAATGTTAGATCTCTTCCACGCCAAAACAATTGAATCCAGCTGCATAGTGTACACTTTTATAAGAACCAGGTAAATTAGGTTCATCCTTAGTTGTTCTTAATTTTTAGCCTCGATTTGTTCTTATTCTGATCTTATACTCTGCAAGCTGCATAATACATCTACAAAGATAAAAACAAACACGTACAGGCCCAATTACATTGAAGAATAATACTAAATTTAGGTCGCACCTGTTATTCTTCCTATATCTTTGAATATTCTTCCGTAATGGGGTCACAGTTGCAAATGCACCAACCTAATTATTGATTAAGCCTTAGCCTTGTTCTTAATTTTTGACCAATTTAAGCCTTAGTGTTCTTATAAAATTGTTCTTATAAAAAAAAATAAGTGTATTATTGCCCATGGCAACGCCTGAATGATTAGAGATTTTAAAAGACAAAGAAGAAGTCAAGGCATCAAATCATATCAAAAATATGGTATTGTGCTTCTTCGCAGTAGCTTTGTACATTAATGTTATTTCACACTGTAAATTCGTCGCGTTTTCGCCTCAGTGGGAACCAAGAATAAAGGCGTATTTACACGAGGCGAAATGTTCGCCGCTCAATCGGGAATATGATTGGCTGTGCAAAATATGATTACGTCGCATTTTTTCTTAGCGGCGAACATTTTTGTTCGCAGAAAAGTTGAACCACTTATATAAGCCACAATATAACAATATAACCAAAGCACCAAAATTTGCTTAGTATACAAAAGCTGAAAATTGTAGCGGTAGTGGAGGCTGAAAATTGTGCAAGTAGTTATGGCTGAAAGTTCAGAAGACATTAGTTTTTCTTTGGAATTTGAAACTCAGGTAGTAGATTAGCTAGATAGCCACTGAAAAATAAATCTTTGAAAATGTTCGAGTGGAGGTAGCTTATAGCTAAGCTTTAGTTTAGGAATTAGTGTAGCTAGTAAGTTATGCAATGTTTTTAACTCGGCTGCCATCTTCTTTAGTTGCCAAGCGTTTAAATTTCGCGGCGAAAACATTTCCTCGTGGAAATCAAAAATATAGTTTTTCGCTGCAGCGAACATTTCACCTCGTGTAAATCCGCTTTGACACAATAAAATCGTTGAAACATGTCTTCTACTCTCCCTCGCGGAGTGCTTTATTATTTTTTTAAAAAGTGGCAACCTTTGTGCGCATATGCCTACTGAACAAAGTGTAAACCGCATTGTTATTATTTGATTTTTCTACTGAATATCAGAAAGAAGTTACAATTTGTAACGATTCAAATTCATGTTTTTTGTTGATCATTTCAGTCTGAATTTCGCATATTGACTACGGTAAAAACATTCTTTGTCACGGAAAACGCCATGGGTACGTCTGCTAGTATGATATCAATTACATCAGCTCGGAAAAAACGCTGACCGTTGATCAAATTTATACACCACAAACTTAATCTCAATCAAATGAAACTTAAATTATAACAGAATTTTTTATCTCATCAACAAACAGTAAAATATAGACTGCTCACATCAAGTACTGGCTCTTCTTTTAGTTTTGTCAAAAATATTCCAACTCATCGCATTATAAAACAAAGCATTCAAATGAAGGAAGACCTGGATTGCAAAACATTGATTTGATTGGCCAAATACTTTTGTTTAAGAATACATTTTTATTATTTCTTTATTAACCTAAGTGTATTTTTGATGCCTATGAGAATTTCTCAACACTTTCCTGAAGCAATATCAAAAATGAAATTTTGAAAAAATCAACAATATTCTTCTCAATAGAAATCAATCAGTCAGGGGTGGCGCCAGTGGGGGGCTACAGCGGATGGAACCGTCGGAACTTCCCAGCCCCCCACCCCCGTCGGAAGTAAAGCAATATTAACAAAATACTGACATTTTTTAACGTTAGGTCTTTTTTGTGATTAATACAATTATCATGATATCAAGTTTCATGGCAGGTTATGTTTAAATTTAGAGGTGCCAAATCTGTAATAGACTTGATCATCAATGAGTTTTATGTTAAACTTAGAGTCAAGCAATTAGCCCCCGTCGGCACTCTAAGCTCCCTCGTCGGAAAACCCCTGGCGCCACCCCTTGATATCTACAAGTGATAATTGACATGCTGCGTAGCTTTAAAAAAGTAAAAAAATATTAAAAACAAATTATTCGCATGATAATTGAAGAACTTTTCAATGGTATTTTAATTTCATCTTAAATTTACTTCAAAAAGACCTTCTCGAGATTCAATATCGGATATTCCACCAACACAGCGAGAATAAACGCGCATGCGTAAGAGACAAATACCACGGAAATGACGTGAAACACCTTAAAGAAAACAAAGTTAATTTGTTGGAGCAAAATCACCTTTTTACAAGCCTTTAACTTAAAAAACGTGCATACGGGACACAACTAGTTATTGCATTTTACTGTGTACGCCAAAATCTCACCATCAAATTTGATTGGTAATGTCCTTGGTTGTCGTTTTCATAGTAGAAATATAAGACGACAAGGAAATGTAGGAGATAGGTGCTATATGTGAGGCGGCTCAATGGAATCCACACCCTCCATGAAAGGAAACGACCGATGAATCCTGAGAAGCACAAACGAGCAATCATAATTTTGTTCATTTCATTGTATTAATCAACATTTGAAAAGATCATTAAAAACGCGACAAATTGAAAAATATTGAATTTTGTCACTCTTATAGATGAAGAACTCAATACAATAATGGTAGCCTCAAAGAAATCACTTTCTCCGAAACAAAAGTGGTTTTAAAGATTTACTTCTCTCTCATAGTTACTCTTCTATCTAAACACGGAAGTGGTTTTAAAGATTTACTTCTCTCTCATAGTTACTCTTCTATCTAAACACGGAAGTGGTTTTAAAGAGTTACTTCTCTCTCATAGTTACTCTTCTATCTAAACACGGAAGTGGTTTTAAAGATTTGCTTCTCTCTCATAGTTACTCTTCTATCTAAACACGGAAGTGGTTTTAAAGAGTTACTTCTCTCTCATAGTTACTCTTCTATCTAAACACGGAAGTGGTTTTAAAGAGTTACTTCTCTCTCATAGTTACTCTTCTATCTAAACACGGAAGTGGTTTTAAAGATTTACTTCTCTCTCATAGTTAGTTTCTATCTAAACACGGAAGTGGTTTTAAAGATTTACTTCTCTCTCATAGTTACTCTTCTATCTAAACACGGAAGTGGTTTTAAAGATTTACTTCTCTCTCATAGTTAGTTTCTATCTAAACACGGAAGTGGTTTTAAAGATTCACTTCTCTCTCATAGTTACTCTTCTATCTAAACACGGAAGTGGTTTTAAAGATTTACTTCTCTCTCATAGTTAGTCTTCTATCTAAACACCAAAGTGGTTTTAAAGATTCACTTCTCTCTCATAGTTACTCTTCTATCTAAACACCAAAGTGGTTTTAAAGATTTACTTCTCTCTCATAGTTAGTTTCTATCTAAACACGGAAGTGGTTTTAAAGATTTACTTCTCTCTCATAGTTACTCTTCTATCTAAACACGAAAGTGGTTTAAAAGATTTACTTCTCTCTCATAGTTACTCTTCTATCTAAACACGAAAGTGGTTTTAAAGATTTACTTCTCTCTCATAGTTAGTTTCTATCTAAACACGGAAGTGGTTTTAAAGATTTACTTCTCTCTCATAGTTACTCTTCTATCTAAACACGGAAGTGGTTTTAAAGAGTTACTTCTCTCTCATAGTTACTCTTCTATCTAAACACGGAAGTGGTTTTAAAGAGTTACTTCTCTCTCATAGTTAGTCTTCTATCTAAACACCAAAGTGGTTTTAAAGATTTACTTCTCTCTCATAGTTAGTTTCTATCTAAACACGGAAGTGGTTTTAAAGATTTACTTCTCTCTCATAGTTACTCTTCTATCTAAACACCAAAGTGGTTTTAAAGATTTACTTCTCTCTCATAGTTAGTTTCTATCTAAACACGGAAGTGGTTTTAAAGATTTACTTCTCTCTCATAGTTAGTTTCTATCTAAACACGGAAGTGGTTTTAAAGATTCACTTCTCTCTCATAGTTACTCTTCTATCTAAACACGGAAGTGGTTTTAAAGATTTACTTCTCTCTCATAGTTAGTCTTCTATCTAAACACCAAAGTGGTTTTAAAGATTCACTTCTCTCTCATAGTTACTCTTCTATCTAAACACCAAAGTGGTTTTAAAGATTTACTTCTCTCTCATAGTTACTCTTCTATCTAAACACGGAAGTGGTTTTAAAGATTTACTTCTCTCTCATAGTTACTCTTCTATCTAAACACCAAAGTGGTTTTAAAGATTTACTTCTCTCTCATAGTTACTCTTCTATCTAAACACCAAAGTGGTTTTAAAGATTCACTTCTCTCTCATAGTTACTCTTCTATCTAAACACCAAAGTGGTTTTAAAGATTTACTTCTCTCTCATAGTTACTCTTCTATCTAAACACGGAAGTGGTTTTAAAGATTTACTTCTCTCTCGTAGTTACTCTTCTATCTAAACACGGAAGTGGTTTTAAAGATTTACTTCTCTCTCATAGTTACTCTTCTATCTAAACACGGAAGTGGTTTTAAAGATTTACTTCTCTCTCGTAGTTAGTCTTCTATCTAAACACCAAAGTGGTTTTAAAGATTTACTTCTCTCTCATAGTTACTCTTCTATCTAAACACGGAAGTGGTTTTAAAGATTTACTTCTCTCTCATAGTTAGTCTTCTATCTAAACACCAAAGTGGTTTTAAAGATTTACTTCTCTCTCATAGTTAGTCTTCTATCTAAACACCAAAGTGGTTTTAAAGATTTACTTCTCTCTCATAGTTACTCTTCTATCTAAACACCAAAGTGGTTTTAAAGATTCACTTCTCTCTCATAGTTACTCTTCTATCTAAACACCAAAGTGGTTTTAAAGATTTACTTCTCTCTCATAGTTACTCTTCTATCTAAACACGGAAGTGGTTTTAAAGATTTACTTCTCTCTCGTAGTTACTCTTCTATCTAAACACGGAAGTGGTTTTAAAGATTTACTTCTCTCTCATAGTTACTCTTCTATCTAAACACGGAAGTGGTTTTAAAGATTTACTTCTCTCTCGTAGTTAGTCTTCTATCTAAACACCAAAGTGGTTTTAAAGATTTACTTCTCTCTCATAGTTACTCTTCTATCTAAACACGGAAGTGGTTTTAAAGATTTACTTCTCTCTCATAGTTAGTCTTCTATCTAAACACCAAAGTGGTTTTAAAGATTTACTTCTCTCTCATAGTTAGTCTTCTATCTAAACACCAAAGTGGTTTTAAAGATTTACTTCTCTCTCATAGTTAGTCTTCTATCTAAACACCAAAGTGGTTTTAAAGATTTACTTCTCTCTCGTAGTTAGTCTTCTATCTAAACACCAAAGTGGTTTTAAAGATTTACTTCTCTCTCATAGTTACTCTTCTATCTAAACACCAAAGTGGTTTTAAAGATTTACTTCTCTCTCATAGTTAGTCTTCTATCTAAACACGGAAGTGGTTTTAAAGATTTACTTCTCTCTCATAGTTAGTCTTCTATCTAAACACGGAAGTGGTTTTAAAGATTTACTTCTCTCTCATAGTTAGTCTTCTATCTAAACACCAAAGTGGTTTTAAAGATTTACTTCTCTCTCGTAGTTAGTCTTCTATCTAAACACCAAAGTGGTTTTAAAGATTTACTTCTCTCTCATAGTTACTCTTCTATCTAAACACCAAAGTGGTTTTAAAGATTTACTTCTCTCTCATAGTTAGTTTCTATCTAAACACGGAAGTGGTTTTAAAGATTTACTTCTCTCTCATAGTTAGTTTCTATCTAAACACGGAAGTGGTTTTAAAGATTTACTTCTCTCTCATAGTTAGTTTCTATCTAAACACGGAAGTGGTTTTAAAGATTCACTTCTCTCTCATAGTTACTCTTCTATCTAAACACCAAAGTGGTTTTAAAGATTCACTTCTCTCTCATAGTTACTCTTCTATCTAAACACCAAAGTGGTTTTAAAGATTTACTTCTCTCTCATAGTTAGTTTCTATCTAAACACGGAAGTGGTTTTAAAGATTTACTTCTCTCTCATAGTTACTCTTCTATCTAAACACGAAAGTGGTTTTAAAGATTTACTTCTCTCTCATAGTTACTCTTCTATCTAAACACGAAAGTGGTTTTAAAGATTTACTTCTCTCTCATAGTTAGTTTCTATCTAAACACGGAAGTGGTTTTAAAGATTTACTTCTCTCTCATAGTTACTCTTCTATCTAAACACGGAAGTGGTTTTAAAGAGTTACTTCTCTCTCATAGTTACTCTTCTATCTAAACACGGAAGTGGTTTTAAAGAGTTACTTCTCTCTCATAGTTAGTCTTCTATCTAAACACCAAAGTGGTTTTAAAGATTTACTTCTCTCTCATAGTTAGTCTTCTATCTAAACACCAAAGTGGTTTTAAAGATTTACTTCTCTCTCATAGTTACTCTTCTATCTAAACACCAAAGTGGTTTTAAAGATTTACTTCTCTCTCATAGTTAGTTTCTATCTAAACACGGAAGTGGTTTTAAAGATTTACTTCTCTCTCATAGTTAGTTTCTATCTAAACACGGAAGTGGTTTTAAAGATTCACTTCTCTCTCATAGTTACTCTTCTATCTAAACACGGAAGTGGTTTTAAAGATTTACTTCTCTCTCATAGTTAGTCTTCTATCTAAACACCAAAGTGGTTTTAAAGATTCACTTCTCTCTCATAGTTACTCTTCTATCTAAACACCAAAGTGGTTTTAAAGATTTACTTCTCTCTCATAGTTACTCTTCTATCTAAACACGGAAGTGGTTTTAAAGATTTACTTCTCTCTCATAGTTACTCTTCTATCTAAACACCAAAGTGGTTTTAAAGATTTACTTCTCTCTCATAGTTACTCTTCTATCTAAACACCAAAGTGGTTTTAAAGATTCACTTCTCTCTCATAGTTACTCTTCTATCTAAACACCAAAGTGGTTTTAAAGATTTACTTCTCTCTCATAGTTACTCTTCTATCTAAACACCAAAGTGGTTTTAAAGATTTACTTCTCTCTCATAGTTAGTCTTCTATCTAAACACCAAAGTGGTTTTAAAGATTTACTTCTCTCTCGTAGTTAGTCTTCTATCTAAACACGGAAGTGGTTTTAAAGATTCACTTCTCTCTCATAGTTAGTCTTCTATCTAAACACCAAAGTGGTTTTAAAGATTTACTTCTCTCTCGTAGTTAGTCTTCTATCTAAACACCAAAGTGGTTTTAAAGATTTACTTCTCTCTCTTAGTTACTCTTCTATCTAAACACCAAAGTGGTTTTAAAGATTTACTTCTCTCTCATAGTTACTCTTCTATCTAAACACGGAAGTGGTTTTAAAGATTTACTTCTCTCTCATAGTTAGTCTTCTATCTAAACACCAAAGTGGTTTTAAAGATTTACTTCTCTGTCGTAGTTAGTCTTCTATCTAAACACGGAAGTGGTTTTAAAGATTTACTTCTCTCTCGTAGTTAGTCTTCTATCTAAACACGGAAGTGGTTTTAAAGATTTACTTCTCTCTCATAGTTAGTCTTCTATCTAAACACCAAAGTGGTTTTAAAGATTTACTTCTCTCTCGTAGTTAGTCTTCTATCTAAACACCAAAGTGGTTTTAAAGATTTACTTCTCTCTCATAGTTACTCTTCTATCTAAACACCAAAGTGGTTTTAAAGATTTACTTCTTTCTCATAGTTAGTTTCTATCTAAACACGGAAGTGGTTTTAAAGATTTACTTCTCTCTCATAGTTAGTTTCTATCTAAACACGGAAGTGGTTTTAAAGATTTACTTCTCTCTCATAGTTAGTTTCTATCTAAACACGGAAGTGGTTTTAAAGATTCACTTCTCTCTCATAGTTACTCTTCTATCTAAACACGGAAGTGGTTTTAAAGATTTACTTCTCTCTCATAGTTAGTCTTCTATCTAAACACCAAAGTGGTTTTAAAGATTTACTTCTCTCTCATAGTTAGTCTTCTATCTAAACACCAAAGTGGTTTTAAAGATTTACTTCTCTCTCGTAGTTAGTCTTCTATCTAAACACCAAAGTGGTTTTAAAGATTTACTTCTCTCTCATAGTTAGTCTTCTATCTAAACACCAAAGTGGTTTTAAAGATTTACTTCTCTCTCGTAGTTAGTCTTCTATCTAAACACCAAAGTGGTTTTAAAGATTTACTTCTCTCTCATAGTTAGTTTCTATCTAAACACGGAAGTGGTTTTAAAGATTTACTTCTCTCTCATAGTTAGTTTCTATCTAAACACGGAAGTGGTTTTAAAGATTCACTTCTCTCTCATAGTTACTCTTCTATCTAAACACGGAAGTGGTTTTAAAGATTTACTTCTCTCTCATAGTTAGTCTTCTATCTAAACACCAAAGTGGTTTTAAAGATTTACTTCTCTCTCATAGTTAGTCTTCTATCTAAACACCAAAGTGGTTTTAAAGATTCACTTCTCTCTCATAGTTACTCTTCTATCTAAACACGGAAGTGGTTTTAAAGATTCACTTCTCTCTCATAGTTACTCTTCTATCTAAACACGGAAGTGGTTTTAAAGATTTACTTCTCTCTCATAGTTAGTCTTCTATCTAAACACCAAAGTGGTTTTAAAGATTTACTTCTCTCTCATAGTTAGTTTCTATCTAAACACCAAAGTGGTTTTAAAGATTTACTTCTCTCTCATAGTTAGTTTCTATCTAAACACGGAAGTGGTTTTAAAGATTTACTTCTCTCTCATAGTTACTCTTCTATCTAAACACCAAAGTGGTTTTAAAGATTTACTTCTCTCTCATAGTTACTCTTCTATCTAAACACGGAAGTGGTTTTAAAGATTTACTTCTCTCTCGTAGTTACTCTTCTATCTAAACACGGAAGTGGTTTTAAAGATTTACTTCTCTCTCATAGTTACTCTTCTATCTAAACACGGAAGTGGTTTTAAAGATTTACTTCTCTCTCGTAGTTAGTCTTCTATCTAAACACCAAAGTGGTTTTAAAGATTTACTTCTCTCTCATAGTTACTCTTCTATCTAAACACGGAAGTGGTTTTAAAGATTTACTTCTCTCTCATAGTTAGTCTTCTATCTAAACACCAAAGTGGTTTTAAAGATTTACTTCTCTCTCATAGTTAGTCTTCTATCTAAACACCAAAGTGGTTTTAAAGATTCACTTCTCTCTCATAGTTACTCTTCTATCTAAACACGGAAGTGGTTTTAAAGATTCACTTCTCTCTCATAGTTACTCTTCTATCTAAACACGGAAGTGGTTTTAAAGATTTACTTCTCTCTCATAGTTAGTCTTCTATCTAAACACCAAAGTGGTTTTAAAGATTTACTTCTCTCTCATAGTTAGTTTCTATCTAAACACCAAAGTGGTTTTAAAGATTTACTTCTCTCTCATAGTTAGTTTCTATCTAAACACGGAAGTGGTTTTAAAGATTTACTTCTCTCTCATAGTTACTCTTCTATCTAAACACCAAAGTGGTTTTAAAGATTTACTTCTCTCTCATAGTTACTCTTCTATCTAAACACGGAAGTGGTTTTAAAGATTTACTTCTCTCTCGTAGTTACTCTTCTATCTAAACACGGAAGTGGTTTTAAAGATTTACTTCTCTCTCATAGTTACTCTTCTATCTAAACACGGAAGTGGTTTTAAAGATTTACTTCTCTCTCGTAGTTAGTCTTCTATCTAAACACCAAAGTGGTTTTAAAGATTTACTTCTCTCTCATAGTTACTCTTCTATCTAAACACGGAAGTGGTTTTAAAGATTTACTTCTCTCTCATAGTTACTCTTCTATCTAAACACCAAAGTGGTTTTAAAGATTTACTTCTCTCTCATAGTTAGTTTCTATCTAAACACGGAAGTGGTTTTAAAGATTTACTTCTCTCTCATAGTTAGTCTTCTATCTAAACACCAAAGTGGTTTTAAAGATTTACTTCTCTCTCATAGTTAGTCTTCTATCTAAACACCAAAGTGGTTTTAAAGATTTACTTCTCTCTCATAGTTACTCTTCTATCTAAACACCAAAGTGGTTTTAAAGATTTACTTCTCTCTCATAGTTAGTTTCTATCTAAACACGGAAGTGGTTTTAAAGATTTACTTCTCTCTCATAGTTAGTCTTCTATCTAAACACCAAAGTGGTTTTAAAGATTTACTTCTCTCTCATAGTTAGTCTTCTATCTAAACACCAAAGTGGTTTTAAAGATTTACTTCTCTCTCATAGTTACTCTTCTATCTAAACACGAAAGTGGTTTTAAAGATTTACTTCTCTCTCATAGTTAGTTTCTATCTAAACTCTGGTCAATATCTTTCTATTGAAACGAATTACTAGTTTTAAACTTAAATAAATCAACTCTTTTTGCATATTTCTAACATTAATAACGGTTATCTCAATGATATCGGATAGAACAAGTAACACGGGTAATACACCAGGTGACTGTGGAGCCAAGTACCACCTGGAAGGGGAAAATTTTCTTTATCATTTTTAGTTTACTGATATTTATATTTTTGGAAAAGTAATGGCAAACGGGCCGGGGAAGTGGAAATTAGTCCCAAGAACCGCAGTTCTGGAGGTGCCTAAACCATCATTTTTACTTTTCCTTAAAGGAAAATAAAAACATATTTTTTACATTTACCTGCAACAACCTTGGAAAGTTTGTTAATTTGGAGCATTATTGGAGTTAAAAAACAAAAACAAATTGGAGTTAAAATAACTGTTTTAAATACACGAGTTTTTATTTCCTTTAAGAAAAAGTAAAAATGATGGTTTAGGCACCTCCAGAACTGCGGTTCTTGGGACTAAATTCCACTTCCCCGGCCCGTTTGCCATTACTTTTCCAAAAATATAAATATCAGTAAACTAAAAATGATAAGAAATGATTCTCCCCTTCCAGGTGGTACTTGGCTCCACAGTCTGGAGACTGGAGGTCTGTCAGACCTGGTCTATAAATGGAGTTAAAAAAACTCTTCAAAGGTTCACGTAGATAATATTTGCAGTTTTATTAACAAAAAAAAAATATGAAAACAAACTGCCATTTAAACACACTTTACCTCCGTATTTATTATGGCAGGCATAAATAACCCAAGCTACTGCGCATGCCCATGCAAAGCGATGGAATGTTTCGTAAATCACGTTCTCAGTGGCGCTTAGAAAAGAGCCGTCTGGCTTAAACACTTTCCAAGGGCCGTAGATTACAGCAAGGGCGGTGGTAATGGAAGTGATCCAGCCAAGCATGTAAAAGACCTTTAGCGAATAATAAAATTGAAAAACAAAGGAAACAATTATTAAAAATTCATCAACGATATATTTATATGTACATACATTATACTCCTGATAAGTGGGACACTCAGGGGACCGACGAAATCTGTCCCACTTAGCGAATGTCCCACTTAAGCGTATGCCTATATATTATGTTAGGCAGTTCAAGGGACCTGAGAAAAACCATCCCACTTAGCGAAAGTCACACTTATCGAGAGTATACTGTATATACATTCATATATTACAGAAGCCAACAGACCATTCAAGGATGAACTCAAGAATGCGTGCAAAAGACAATAGGAGTGGTTATAAAACAGATGTCTTATTGGAAGAGTATGTAAAATAATACCTTTTTATAATAGGTACCAGGTTCCACCTTTCTGGAGACTATGTAACCAAGGAACAAACCAACACCATAGGAACAGAACCTAGTGTGCGGTTTTGTGTAGACATTGTTCATGTTTGAATTACCCTGAGCACTAAAGAGAAAGGAAAATAGGAGTATAAACACTGGTTCGGAAACCACACTTCAAACAACACAAGACGTGAAAAGTGGCATAACCGAATAGTTTTGTTTAACATTATTTTGCTAAATGCTATTACTTCTAATATTACCTGTAAGGGTTATTGGGTAAATACGTAGCGGAGATGACCCCAGGATAATGATTCACACCACCTATTATTCCACGACACAGTAAAGACACTGCTGTCAATCCACCAATAATGCCTATCACAGCTGTTAAACCATATCTATGTCTCGTTTCTAGCCTAAAAGAAAACATTCAACAAAATTTGAAACGTTCAGAATCCAAAACAGTATATCTAAAATATTCACTCATAATGTAAAAACATGAGATATTCCACGGGCAACATATTGGTTATTGTTCTGATATTCCTTTTGAAAAGTAGAAAAGTAACTTTTTTTCTTCTTTTTCTTCCATCTTAGTCACAAAAAACACTTTGGAAGTCAATGATTAAACATCCAAATCTCAAGGAAAAACAAAAACTAAAATTACGTTAGGATTCCGTTAAGAGATTCCATTGAGTATAGAAAGATGAGAAAGATTTAATCAAAAATGGTAGAAAAGGAGATGAAAATAGGAATTCAACACTCCAGTAAAAATATGTTTAGCATACCAGTACACTCCATAAATAATGAGAGGACTGATGATGTAAAACTGCATGTCATCTGCCAGATACCAGGTCCACGATATGCACTGTCAGCAAAAAAACGAGCAGTCAGTAGGGTACAAATCAATCGAATAAGAAATTGTTGTTCCTTTATTATTTACATCAATTAATTAATTACTTACCGAATTGTAAATTGATCATTTGAATCTTTAGGAAACAAGTGCCGATGAAAGCATGTTATTGTGGAAAGAAGTGCCGATGAAAGCATGTTATTGTGGAAAGAAGTGCCGATGAAAGCATGTTATTGTGGAAAGAAGTGCCGATGAAAGCATGTTATTGTGGAAAGAAGTGCCGATGAAAGCATGTTATTGTGGAAAGAAGTGCCAATGAAAGCATGTTATTGTGGAAAGAAGTGCCGATGAAAGCATGTTATTGTGGAAGGAAGTGCCGATGAAAGCATGTTATTGTGGAAAGAAGTGCCGATGAAAGCATGTTATTGTGGAAAGAAGTGCCGATGAAAGCATGTTATTGTGGAAGGAAGTGCCGATGAAAGCATGTTATTGTGGAAAGAAGTGCCGATGAAAGCATGTTATTGTGGAAGGAAGTGCCGATGAAAGCATGTTATTGTGGAAAGAAGTGCCGATGAAAGCATGTTATTGTGGAAGGAAGTGCCGATGAAAGCATGTTATTGTGGAAAGAAGTGCCGATGAAAGCATGTTATTGTGGAAGGAAGTGCCGATGAAAGCATGTTATTGTGGAAAGAAGTGCCGATGAAAGCATGTTATTGTGGAAGGAAGTGCCGATGAAAGCATGTTATTGTGGAAGGAAGTGCCGATGAAAGCATGTTATTGTGGAAAGAAGTGCCGATGAAAGCATGTTATTGTGGAAAGAAGTGCCGATGAAAGCATGTTATTGTGGAAAGAAGTGCCGATGAAAGCATGTTATTGTGGAAAGAAGTGCCGATGAAAACATGTTATTGTGGAAAGAAGTGCCGATGAAAGCATGTTATTGTGGAAGGAAGTGCCGATGAAAGCATGTTATTGTGGAAGGAAGTGCCGATGAAAGCATGTTATTGTGGAAAGAAGTGCCGATGAAAGCATGTTATTGTGGAAGGAAGTGCCGATGAAAGCATGTTATTGTGGAAGGAAGTGCCGATGAAAGCATGTTATTGTGGAAAGAAGTGCCGATGAAAGCATGTTATTGTGGAAAGAAGTGCCGATGAAAGCATGTTATTGTGGAAAGAAGTGCCGATGAAAGCATGTTATTGTGGAAAGAAGTGCCGATGAAAGCATGTTATTGTGGAAGGAAGTGCCGATGAAAGCATGTTATTGTGGAAAGAAGTGCCGATGAAAGCATGTTATTGTGGAAGGAAGTGCCGATGAAAGCATGTTATTGTGGAAAGAAGTGCCGATGAAAGCATGTTATTGTGGAAAGAAGTGCCGATGAAAGCATGTTATTGTGGAAAGAAGTGCCGATGAAAGCATGTTATTGTGGAAGGAAGTGCCGATGAAAGCATGTTATTGTGGAAACAAGTGCCGATGAAACCATGTTATTGTGGAAGGAAAGAAGTGCCGATGAAAGCATGTTATTGTGGAAAGAAGTGCCGATGAAAGCATGTTATTGTGGAAGGAAACAAGTGCCAATGAAAGCATGCTATTGTGGAAGGAAATGGCGTTGAAGGCATGTTATTGTGGAAACAAGTGTCAATGAAAGCATGTTATTGTAGAAGTAATGATTTTACACAAAATGGTATTTAAACACATTACTCCTGCAGTTAATCCCTTTGGATAAAAGTTGTTGATGTAGAGGAGATTCGTCCACCAGTAGTTATTGCAAGGTGCTCTCCAAGCATCTAAATGCCCTGTACGCATAGAGGATGAATATGGTCCCGTGAAGAGTAACGGAAATACGTTATTGTAGAGCAAGATCACAAAGGCATATGTCGGAGTTAACCTAAAGAGAATTAAAAAATTTCGTAGTAGTATCCGTAGCTTTGATTATACTGCTGCCTGTGTCCCAGACACTGGGGTAGGCAGAAGTGAACGACACTGGGGTAGGCAGAAGTGAACGACACTGGGGTAGACAGAAGTGAACGACACTGGGGTAGGCAGAAGTAAACAAAGGATTATGTACCATAGCAATTATGTATATTCTATACATTGTACCGTATATAGCGATGCAGGTAGTACTTCCACCATGGCAATTTCCCATTGGTTGAGTCCAATTTACGTAATGTTAAATATGCAACAAGAAATCCGCTAAAAGCAAAAGTAAACGCAATCTTTGTTTTACGAAATATTATACACCCGCGGTTTTAATTTTCCATTTCGCACATATATACGCAGGAGATCATAAACGTGGAGAGGTTAAATACACATAAACTCGAAATAATAACATTTGTGGTAAAAATGGCAAAACAACTGCCCACCTACCTAAGTAAAAAGAATGAATCAACTGAAACATAGGCTGTCGTCATTGGCATAAATGCGAATTTGTGCAACAAATTGAAGGCATCATACAAGTTGTCTTTAAAGAAATAATATTTATGACAAAAATATTTACAAAAACAAGTGACACATTTTTATATTGAAAATAATCTTCAAACTTCTTCTTCTTCTTCTTTTACATTGTTACAAGTCTATTTTCCGTGCTAGCGTGGATTAGACAAACATAAAATAAAAATTCAAAATCCTACCATCCAATTGCAGATAAAACTGCAAAAAGTACATGTGACCGATAATGACCCATGTCATGCTGAAGAAGCGGATGCCATTCAAAGATTCCACAGCACCTTTGGGCACATCAGTTGCTAAAACCATCCTGGCATTTTTCGACACAGAAAAACAGCCGAAAAATGTCACGAGCTTGTGTTCTTAAAAGGAAAGGATTGATCTCAGATGCATGAATGGAAATTTTCTATTGTATGTATTGAACGATTCAACTTAATACTTGTCTGACTCGCAATCTTTTTTATTGCATGACCCAAAACTTGAACTCAAATCAATTCATTTTCAACAAAAAGCAAAAAAACTAATAATTTCAAACAACATAATGAATGTCTTTCAAATTTTTTCGATTAAAACAAAACATCCTACCTCGTTCGACGACCTCTTCTTCAAATTCATCATCATTTTCTTCATGACGAACAAATTGCACATTTAGTCGGAATGCAAACTTATGTTTATCGATCAGAGTTCCAAGCAAGCACATAAACAAAATGATACTGGCCAACACTCTAAAAACAATGATGACCCATAAATTCACGAGTCCTTTCAGTTGTGTATAAAACTAATAGAAACAAAACAGTCTTGTGAAAAAAGTCATGAAGGTGAATTCAACAAAAAAAGAAAAAGAGGTCAACCTCCAAAACGTTGGGCGGACCAAACAATCAAAGACACTGGATTGACACGAGAAGTGCCTGAGACAATAACTGATGATAGAGAAGAATGGAGAAGAAATGTAAACATGCGGGCAAAAAATTGTACAGTAAAGTAAAAGCAAAAGTAAGTAAAACAGCTAAAAAATGTCACAAGCTTAGTTCTTAAAAGGAAAGGATTGATCTCCAATGCATGAATGGCTGTTTAAAAAGTAGAGGCAGATATTCGGCTGGAGAAGCTCTCGGCAGCAGGGCGATAGATGGTTTCAAAAGCATTTCGTCTGGCAGAAATTCAGAAACTAATGGAGAAATCGCCTTGTTAGCTGCAGGATGATGAAGATGAAGGGAAAGTCTATACTTCACTTTAAACCAATTCCCAGCCACCCTTTTTAATATTCATATGAAGAGGGTTACTCAAAACCAAGCAATCAATTTTTAATAATTAAGAAAGAATATAGATAAAAAAAATTAGAATACATATACCATTTGCTATGACTAAAAAGAATTGAAAATTACTGTGCAGGTTTTAAACAACTTTACTACCCAAAGAAAGATTAGTAAGAACAATAGAATAATACTTGAATGCATACATGGTAACAATGTTTCCGGTATCATATTTATACGGCGCATCACATACTATTAATTTCGTAAAGTCAATTCCATTCTTTAAATCTAGAAATTTGCAATATAACATAAACTATAGTACAATAGAATGATTGCGATGATTTATAAATACCATATTACTCATCATGTACTATATATATATGTTAGGAAATGTTTTTCTCACAATTATTCTGTACAAACTTCACTGCAATGTACACGTCCGTTGCATTACACTGTTCTGGCAGACACAATCCATATTGACCTGGCAACTGAAAATGGCAGCAAGGTGTTTCAGAAAAGATCAAATGCCATGTTAAGAATTGTTTTTATTGTTTTTTAATTTTGAGTTTTGTAACACATTCAGTTTATAATTGTTTCACTGAGGATAGACGTAGTCCGAAAAGCTTTTGAAAATAAATAAATCTTTTAAATAAAATGTTGTTTATCAATATAAATCTTCAGTTGATCCACAATAAACCATGCACTCTCAAAACCTATTTATTTTTACCGGATTGGATTTGAATTTCATTCCACCAAGGCAATAGTGAGCTCCTTTAATAGTCTTGCATTCTTCGTGTGCACCAAGCCATTTCATATTTCCATCAAACAGCCGTTTAGGTTTTGGCCAGGAATCCAAATCTTTAAATACCGTTCAATGATTGTAATGTTGAATAGCTCATTTTAAAGTCACAAGAAGCAGAAAACAAAATCTTAAGCTATAAAGTCAAACGAGGTAATCATTGCACAATCTATCGGACACTTTCATAAATACTGTGGAGATCTTTGATTTAATACAGCCCACAAGGAGAGTCTAACTCCTTAAGTTTTGTATTAATTACAAAGATTAAGGAAGTTTTTTCATGAACAATTCTTTAAATTGTTAACCGCTGCGCATTAAAATATAATTGCATTGCGCGCTTATATTACGCAACAATTAAAACTACATACGCAATAAAAATATTTTAATATTTGCACACTGTCTTCAGAAGTTTGATTTGTTGAATTTTATGATTTCAAGGCAATCTTCATTTGTGAAGTAGTTGCATGTTACCAAGTTATAAAGACGTGTAATTAACACAAAAATGTTGCTATCCTCCTCTGGAATAAATGTTTAAGGGTTCTTTTATTTTTAAATCAAAGGAATTAGCAGAACGTGTATGTACATGACACTAGTACAAAATGTACCGCATTTTGCCAATTCTCTTCAGTCCAGGCATCCTCGAATAAACCATGAACCTCGCATGAGCGAAAATCCTTCTCTTGTCAATGACCTCACACCCTCTAATAATGCCCATTGGGGTAAATAAAATTGATAATATTTAATCAAAATATAAGCTATTTTGAATAACCCCTCCACCCTCTATTTAACGGTAGAAAAGTGAGGGGGATTGAGATTACATTAAATTCAACTAGGCACGAAAAATGTAGAGTAACGGTGTGTCTGGGAGCTAATACTGATGGCAAAAAAGTGAAGCTATTTATCTATTATAATTATATACAGTTCATTTTGTCCAGTCCAGTCTACCATGAAACAATGTGCTAGTTTAAACATATAAATAAAAAATAAACATATAATAAGACTGCGTATAAGTATTTAAACTGGTATATATATATAAAAAAACTTACATTTCCCAATGGGTAAAGTCATTAACTTTGGAATGACCTCAGATGAATTACCAAAGAGAGGCATTGCTAACTTCATGACTGCTGATAAACATTCCGGTGAAACTTTTGGAAGATCCGGTAATACCTTGAACAGAGAAGGAGATATGCTATTCTCCATTGAAAACAGGCTCAAGATCTTTTCTGGAAAGTTTAAGTAGGAGAGCATTTTGTTGAGTTGATATGACCCATTTTCATCAGGAACACAATTGATGCTTGATGACAGGAGAAGAAGGATAAAAACAAAATTTCCTTTTAGAAACATGTTTGCCACCTTACTTTAAATACATGCAATTATTTTTTTCTAAAGATGTACACACAATACAATGTATATCTCCAAATAAAATAAAACCAATCAACAATATTTAGATATATATATATATATATATTCAAAAAGCATTCATGAGCAGATATTGTCCTCAGTGGTTTTAGATATGACATCATATAAAGTGTATACTTTTAGCTAACTCTGCATTATGGTCAGAGAAGAAATGAATGGCTAATTTTTTAACAACAATTTTTTAACCAAAGAAAACTGATGTGAATATAAAATCCAGAACTAATTATATAAATACTTTAGTTATTGCAACCCTAAAAAGTGACGCTTAAAAGATGTATATGATATGTTTAAAAACAGTGATGGATGAGACAGCAAGTACGCTGCTTTTTACACCAATATAGAATATATTGCAGAAATGCAAACTGCAGCATAAGTAAGAAACTTTGAGTAGGTATATCAATATTTGCTGAAATCCGATTCTTTATTTACGTAATTAAATTTGAACCTCAATATCAATCTTTTTTGCTGAAGTGGAAATTTCTAACATGCTAATATTTAACTTGTGGTTTTTAATTCAGGCATTCACTGTTCGTTTGGTTTTGCAGTGATTTGTGGACATCGGCATTTTTTTCTTTAAAATGATTTATTTTTATTTTCTAGTATACCACTTAGTTTTTCGAAGGATTGAAATCATTATCAGCAGAGCTGAAAAAGCAACTAAAAAAAGCAACTAATTTCCAATACATGGCTGACTGACTTTCACGCTATGACATTTAGACAAGTGTTAAGCCGGATCTCCACGAGCGAATAAGTCCGCGCGGACTAAGTTGAGCGGACTTAGTTCTTGAATTTCATTGGTTGAAAATGTAAACATTACGTAATCCGAGCGTTTATTCATTAAAAAGCTGGCGTTTGAAAAAGTTGAGTTTTGTTCAACTTTTGAGCGTTAAAAAACTGGAGAGCATATTTTTAACCAATCAGCAAAGAGAAAAATTGCACGTGTCAATTGGTAAAAAATTTGCAAGTATGAAAACGTTTTATTTTTGTTTTAAAAAATGGCTAGGCAAGAAGAACTGATAAAGCTACTAAATATGACACCAGAGAAAATGAAGGCCCTAGTTTCATCTGACACCAACACTTTATTTAACAAAACATCAACACAAACCATAAATAGCAACAACACAAAAGAAGCAAAAAATAACGAAGAAATTCTTGACAAGATAAAAAAAAGGAAACGAACGAAGATTGTCCAGAATCGTCGTTGTTGTCTAGCAATTTTGTCATTTTCTTTTTTTTTTATTTTTCTTTTAATCTTTTCCTTAATAATATCAAAAACAATAAATCCTCAGCGTCATGTTTATTCTCATCCATTTTTAAAAACCTGTTTTTTATTGTGGAGATCGTTTTGTTAAAAACGCTTGGATTACGTAATGTTTACATTTTCAACCAATGAAATTCAAGAACCAAGTCCGCTCAACTTAGTCCGCGCGGACTCGTTCGCTCGTGGAGATCCGGCTTTATATATATATATATATATATATATATATATATATATATATATATATATATATAGAAATATCTACAAAATCTATTTTCCAAACAATCATAATTTACAAACATAAAAAAAGATTAAAATAAAATCGAAAAGGAATTAATACACTTGGAAATTTTTCATTCAAGCAGGAATAAGAAAACTTTTTTTCCGCCAGAGCGACAAATTCCTCGTTTTGTTTGTGTTTTGGGAAATGTTTATCTATGGCTCAAAACCATGCTGTTAAGACCGACCGTTGTCAAAGAAACAGATGACTAAGAAAAACTGTTGCTAACTATCTGTTCTAAATGATTGCATTAATTAAACATTGCATTTTCCAAAATTTCAAATAAAAAACCCTCCGGTAATAATGAGATTATAAGACCGCCGATGCTTAAGCGCTCGCATTAAGACAAATGTCCGGGGTACTTGCATAGTATTTAGCTTCGTGTGACTTATGTAGTCTTTTGGAATGGAAAATACAGTAATTCGTATTTATTTGTATTCATTCATTAAACGAACATTGTGATATTATAAATGTGCAATACGCCATAAACTAGCTGTTATAAATGGAATAAAAAATCTCAGAGTCTCGATGTGAAATATACAATTAAATTTGATGCGAGTGACTAATAAAAATCCTAAACAAAACAATGACTAACAAAAATTGTAGATTTTATTTCACTACATTTCTAGACCTACGTCTTCGTTTCATTTCGCTTTGTCGTGGTAAAGACTTCATGTTTAATTACGTGTTTTAAATCTTTTGACTTCCTCAACCTTCTACCGCTTCTGAAATGTATTTAAAAGATGGGATAAGATATGTCATAATGCGAGAAAAGCTATTTTGATGTGCAAATAAATACGTGTAGATACAGTATACTCCCGAAAAGTGGGACCCCCGATGCAGTGGAACTTTCACTAAGTGGGACGGTTTTTTTCGGTCCTTTAAACTTCCTAACCTAATATAGGCATTCGCTTAAGTGGGACAGATTTCGTCGGTCCCCTGAGTGTCCCACTTATCGGGAGTATACTGAAGTAGGTACCTTCTCTTTTTAAATATTTCTCATATCGTTAAATTTTGCAATTTTCTAAATAATTTTCACGACAAAATCATGGAGTGAATACTGAATTATTTTCAAAGGTCACACACACCTGGATTGATGTCATCTAGGTTCATGAACACTGTCCCATCCAGGGGACCGGATTGTTGCCATGGTTGAACAACATGATGTTTGTGACGTATGTAATATTCTTGCTTCAGAGGGCAGTGCGATTGTAGAACCACTTTGACGTTGTACGCTTGCACTAAAGCGATCAAGTCGATCTTCATTTTCTCGCAGGAGCTTTCGCCTTGAAGATCAAACCAGCCGAAGAAATCCTTGTAAAAGTCTTCATCTTTGCGGAGTTGCGTTTTCAATTTGCTTTTGAGTTGGGCCAAGGACTCGTTTCGATACTTCTTAATGTCTTGTAAGCTTACCAAGAAACTTTCAAGCATTGTGTTCTTGTGCTTTGCATCTCGCTCGATTCGCCTGAAAAAATAACATCGACTGTCTTGTTAACCAGATTAAGTTTGAAATACTCCTTACCTGTTTGCTTGATGAACAGTTTCGCTGACTAAAATAAAAAAAAAAGATTTTAAAACACACATATATTTCTAGAGATTTTGAATTTGAAAACGAGAAAACTATTAGCAATTAGCTGAAGGTATATAGTAATGACCTAAAACGGGAAAACTATTAGCAATTGGCTGAAGGTATATAGTAATGACCTAAAACGGGAAAACTATTAGTAATTGGCTGAAGGTATTTAGTAATAAACTAAAATGGGAAAACTATTAGCAATTGGCTGAAGGTATATAGTAATGGACTAAAATGGGAAAACTATTTGCAATTGGCTGAAGGTATAGAGTAATAAACTAAAATTGAGATCGGTGGATACAACAAAGAAAAATTTCCGATGGACTTCAACAAAACAGGGAACGAACTATAGAACTTTCTACGAATATTTGTTGACATCGCTTGCGAATAGAGTTACAAACTAAAAAAGTCTTATGGACGGAGGGAAAACGGAAATATGGGTTTGTGTTTGGGTTGTAAGCGGAGGCTTGATTAGAAGTTTAGAAAATAAACTAAGCAATGCATACATCTCCCCAATTCTGACAGTCTGAGGTAAACCGTTTCCCAGAAATATTCTTTTTCAGGGTAGACAACGTGATGCTTTTGGCTTACGAAATCTTCATCAAAACGATGACAATAGCTCAACAACACCACTTTTGTTTTTGTTGCCGCGATATATTCAAGCAAATATTTTTCGTTGTCCATGTTTTTATTTGGAGTCTTGGAGTCTCTCTTTACGCTTTGTATGATCTCGTCCATTGTAGTCACTTGCAGTGAATTGGTTGTTGAAGGATGTGTTCTGAAACGAGTGAGAAAGTAGTCAGGATGTTCTTCCACAAAACTTTCTCACATATACCTTTGGTATCTTTCCAGAATCCCGGGACTTTTCCCTAAAATGGCGATCAATATGATTAGAAACTAAAACATTCCTTGTAACTCTTTCCTCGCAAGAACATCATATTGTTCACGTGGTTGTGGGATGTTGTTTAGGGGTATCAAGTGACATCTTATTAGGGTATCTTATTAAAGTTTTCCCCATGCTAGGTAATTAGTTTAGGAGGGAAAAGATTTCTTTGAAGAACAGATTTCAAGTTATTCAACTCGTTTTGTAGCGGAGGTGTCAGTAATCTGATGTATTCGAGCAATCAGAATATGAATCAAGGCGAGTTATCGAGCAAGCGAGTTTGTAAGTAGAACAAGTAAAGCTTAGGAAATTAGTGAGAAGGCCAGTGAAAGAGTTATTTTCTTGATAATGATTAAGGAGTTAATCGAAACATGTATAATGTCTTCTCAAATGTTTAGAAAGACGAAGAAATATTTACCAGAGTGTTTGATAATTAACGGGCTTCCAGAGATGTGGTTTCCATCGTACGAGAACCTCAACTCAATTTCGTCTCTGCTCCATTTTTCCGTTTGAATTTTTAGACATAGCAAGGTATTATAAGGATGCTTTGCGGTCTTCGAATCCTGTACGGTTAATGTATGCTCCAAAATCTTTGCATTTTGCCCGACGCACTCAAATGAAATGCTTTTCACGTTTACAGGTCTTTTCCTTACAAGGTTGTTTGGAGCTATAGTTGGAAGACAGGACCAACAGTAAGGGAATTGCTGCTCTCCCTTCATCATCTTTCGTTTTTGTCTATTTCTCTGCTGCTCCAATGGATCGTTGTATTTGTAGTAGTACAACTCAACGGATTCTTGGCACTGGAAGCACTGTACTTCCGGTTCTTTTTGTTCTTTTGGAGAGGGCACCTCAGATCCATCTGTGATAGCGTTTACTATGCAATCATGGCCCGACAAGCACGAAAATCTAAAATTGATTTCGTGAACTTTGCTTGTTTCGGAACTGTTGTCATTTGCCATGCTTCTGATCAACTCTTTCCCATCAGTCTCTGAAATTGAAATATTCTTTGCAAAGATGTTGCTTCCAGTTCGCCAAATCAGCTCTCGATAGGCTTTCGGACCGTCCACCTTTAAACTAAGCTCCGTCAAAAGTATTCCGTCTTCTTCAACAGTCACCCTTCTTATTTCTCCATATTCGGCTTTCTCCTTTACCAACAGCTTTAATCTCTTCGAGAACCACTTGACGCAGTAAATCTGGACAGGCTTTTCACTTTCCAAAGTTAATTTCACAGAGCTGTTTACGTGATTCAACTCCACCACATTACCCGCGATGACCGACTGAGGTTCGCCAATGTTTGTATTGAATTCAACAATAATCTCATCGCATGAGTTGGCATGACATGAAAACATTTTTTTGTCGTAATGATATTCCGAAGTAATGCCATCCACCTCAAACATGACAATACCGAGTTTGTTTTTATCCACGAATATTTTGTCATGGTGTGCGCTTGCCGCTTCTTTCAAAGACTTCATGTACCGTTTTGCTGTTTCCTCTGCGGTTTTTGTTTCTTCGTGAGTGTAGATGCCACTCATGACGTTGCTCTGGGGATTAAGCCTAACAGCATTCCTCAGCGATTTCGTCTGCTCATACCATCCTTTGCTATCGTCCCCACCGCCACAAACACTCAAAACCAAAGCGTCTTCAACGCTCTCCTGAAAAACATCTGCTAACAGATCTAAACCGCATCCCGTGGTAGAATCCGAAGGTTTAACTCTGTCTTCCATAAAACTTCTTTTCATAATGCTTTTTATTTTACTGTCAGTGCTTTTTGATGAGCGTACCAGAGTTCTCTTGTCTGTAGCCGAAAACAAGTTGACTTGATTATTTGCCACTGCAATAAGCGGTGTGTTTGGAACGTCACTTTTGAATTCACCTTTTACAATCTCATGAAGCTTGTCCTCGTTGCAAAGTGGTTTTTCTGTGAATAATCTGTGAAGAGATCCCTTTAACTTCTGGCAGATATTTGTTGGGTAGATACTTTCATTTAAAAGTACTGCTCTCTTCATAACTTGCATGGGGTTCATTTTATTTCTCGCTAACGCAACGGCGCTAAACGACGCATGCGCTGACGCCACAACGACGTCAAATAGCTCGTGTATCTGCGGGTACGGTGTTGTTTTTCTAAACTCACAGCATTTGTTTTTGCGCTCCAAGAGAGTTGATAGGGTTCGTCCGTTAAGGAGTTCCTCGGGTAATGAGTGTAAATAAACGCAATAGTTGATTAGCATCAACGTAGTTACTGAGACAATGTCAGTTTTTCTACTATCGCCTCCTTCTAACAAGAGCAAACGGGATGGTCGACATGATGCTATTTCCAAGTGAGGTTCGAACCAAACTTGAATGCTAGCTGGATAAAACGCAGCACTAGCTTCATGTTGTTTCAATTGCGATCTCTCGTAACTGTAATAGGTGATTGCAATTTGCTTTTCAACCACTCTGTAGAATCTGCATAACACGCGTTTAGAAACGCGCGCGATTTTAACGCGCACGCTGTTGCACGAAAACTGTTCGAGATCCTTCACGTGTTCAGAAATGTATTCCGCGCCTTCACCGCGTGCAGATCTTGGTTGTTTGCTCAACGCCATTGACATGAAATAGCCGGATTTCCCATCAATGACTTGCTTCTTATACCGCAGTACGTACCAAAGACCGCTGTAGTTTGTGAAAGTCAGACTGTACTTCTTTTGCTCGGCGCACAGCACTTCTGCGTCGGACGAAATTTCTGTAATGATTTTTTTGAACAACTCCTCGTGCAAAAAGTATTGCTTGTTGGTTTCGACATTATGGTATGTGTTTAGCAACTCGTTTTCAACGTCTTCAATCGAATTAGAGACAGTGGCAGGATCTTGCAAGCTACATTCTGTTTTCTCCAATGAACCTTCCCTCTGATCGCAGTCTAAATCAGTGAGATTCATCCCTATGTCCGCTTGGTTATACGAGTCAGTAAGTGTTTCGTAGAACTTATTAGGGTTAGTAATAACGTATTTATCATTGGGGACGTCATCAAGGACGTCACTTGGCTCTACAACAAAATTGTTGTGCTTGAGGAAGTCATCAACGTTATCGCATTCACTTTCGGGTATTTTGCACTTCTTCTTCAGTTCTTTTAGACTTTCCTTTTCCATAGATGTCTTGTTATCCTTCTTTAAGAGTAAAACTAACAAAAGATATCGAAAAGGAATCATTTGTTTGCTTTCTTTCAGAGATTCAAGAATCCTTTCCATCAGGTGTGGGATCCCAGCTCTTGGCGGGCTATTCTGCACCAGACAGCTCTTATTTCTCATATCTTCATCGTCTAAGACACTATAAAAGTCATCTATGTTTAATTCATCGGGTTTATTGTTGAAGACATACAGACAGTCGTTGAGATTGTTCTCGGATAGTAGCTTCCAACATTTTGCATAATCGAGCGCACTTTCCTCCATCATATTTTCCTTCGCATCGTTTGACAGAGGTTTTTCAATGTCGTCAACACTATCCTCGAGCTTTGATACAACTAAATTTAAACTGTCTTTCGGCAAAAGGTTATTTTGCGTGCAGGAAAACTGCTTCTCGCCTCCAGTTTTGAATACCTTTAAAACTGTTTCCTTTTCCAAGTCGTCACTTCTGCGCTGAACTTCTTTTAAATTCGTCCTCTTCAAATATGAAAACGTCTTGTAGATGCGCGATTCTTGTAGTTGCAGTAAGATGTCCTCATCAATACTTTCAACTTCATTTTCTCCATCATACTCACCATTATTCTTTTCCTCTTCATCTTCTTTCACTTCCTTTTCATCGGCTTCTTCACTCTGATGGAGTTTCACGTAAAAATGGCAGAGCAAGTTCAACAGAACATCTTCCTCACTTTGTTCCCAGATCCTTCCGTCTCGCACGCAGCAGACTAACTCTTTAAATTTAAAATTATCATTAGTCTTTGAACCAGAGTTGAATTCGTTCCCTAACAAACTATTGATCAGTTCTGATTTGCCTTGCCCACTTGCACCAACAACAGCCAGTTTGGCTTCATTGTACGGCGCTTCCAACAGTAACATGGAGTTGATTTCTAGACATAGAGAAATTTCATTTTCATTTCATGTATTTTCCTACTCAGCAATTTACAACAAACGTTATAAAATAAAATACATAATGCATATAATATAAATAACAGTAACAAAGATATAGCTTGCTAAACACGTTAAAAAGCGAGTGGTTTTCGAGGAGTGTTGGAAATTAGTGAGTAGTAGGGACTTTAAGAAAACTGATTTCGTTTTATCACAAAGAAATGCGTAGAAATTTCAAAGTAACCTAATATTAAAATGTTGAGTAGATGGCGAAACACGTATTCTAACTACATTACAATGTAATGAAATTGTTCAAAAGTACCAAAGCAGTTCTACATACACACCAATTGTCGTGATTTTTAAACATTTCTTACCTAAAAGTTCCTCAGATTCTTTCTCCCCGCGGTCGGTTGAACCAGAACTGAACTTCACTTTTCGTCTCATGCTTCTATCATCTAAAACAAAATAATCATTTTTAACTTTCCCACTGAGATTCGGCATATCATTTCAATATGAAAAAAATGAACTACCTCGTTTTGATGCAGATTTCGATGTAGAGTCAACTTCTGATTCCATGCCTCGGTTTGATGCAGTTGCTGACGCATAACTCTCTTCCAATTCCATGCCTCGTTTCGATGCAGTTTTTGACGCATAACCCACTTCCGATTCCACGCCCCGTTTCGATGCAGTTTTTGATGCATAACCTCCTTCCGATTCCACGCCTCGTTTCGATGTAGAGTCAACTTCTGATTCCATGCCTTGTTTTGATGCAGATTTCGATGTAGATTCAACTTCCGATTCCATGCCTCGTTTTGATGTAGAGTTAACTTCCGATTCCATGCCTCGTTTCGATGTAGATTCAACTTCAGATTCCATGCCTCGTTTCGATGTAGAGTTAACTTCCGATTCCATGCCTCGTTTCGATGTAGAGTCAACTTCCGATTCCATGCCTCGTTTCGATGCAGTTTTTGATGCATAACCCACTTCCGATTCCATGTCTCGTTTCAATGCAGTTTTTGATGCATAACTCACTTCTGATCCCATGCCTCGTTTTGATCCAGTTTTTGACGCATAACTCACTTCCGATCCCATGCCTCGTTTTGATTCAGTTTTTGACGCATGACCCACTTCCGATTCCATGCCTTGTTTCGATGCAGATTTCGATGTAGAGTCAACTGCCGATTCCATGCCTCGTTTCGATGCAATTTTTGACGCATAACCCACTTCCGATTCCATGCCTCGGTTTGATCCAGTTTTTGACGCATAACCCACTTCTGATTCCATGCCTCGTTTCGATGCAATTTTTGATGCATAACTCACTTCCGATTCCACGCCTCGTTTCGATGCCGTTTTTGATGCATCACCCACTTCGGATTCCATGCCTCGTTTTGATGCAGATTTTGACGCATAACCCACTTCCGATTCCATGTCTCGTTTCAATGCAGTTTTTGATGCATAACTCACTTCTGATCCCATGCCTCGTTTCGATGCAATTTTTGACGCATAATTCACTTCCGATTCCAGGCCTCGTTTTGATTCAGTTTTTGATGCATGACCCACTTCCGATTCCATGCCTCGTTTCGATGCAATTTTTGACGCATAATCCACTTCCGATTCCACGCCTCGTTTCGATGCAATTTTTGACGCATAACCCACTTCCGATTCCATGCCTCGGTTTGAGGAAGTTTTTGATACATTATCAACTTCCGATTCCATGCCTCGTTTCGATGCAGTTGTTGACGCATAACCCACTTCCGATTCCATGCCTCGTTTCGATGCAGTTTTTGACGCATAACCCACTTCCGATTCAATGCCTCTTTTCGATGCAATTTTTGACGCATAACCCACTTCCGATTCCATGCCTCGTTTTGATGCAGTTTTTGACGCATAACCCACTTCCGGTTCCATGCCTCGTTTCGATGCAGTTTTTGACGCATAACCCACTTCCGATTCCATGCCTCGGTTTGAGGAAGTTTTCGATGCATAATCAACTTCCGATTCCATGCCTCGTTTCGATGCAGTTGTTGACGCATAACCCACTTCCGATTCCATGCCTCGGTTTGATCCAGTTTTTGACGCATAACTCACTTCCGATTCCATGCCTCGTTTCGATGCAGTTTTTGACGCATAACCCACTTCTGGTTCCAAGCCTTGTTTTGATGCATTATTTGACCATTCCAGACTTGTCCTTGTTCTTTCACCTGACATGAACATATGCAATTAGCAATATTTGAATTCAGTCGGAAAGTTTCTGTTTTGGAGTTATCAAAGTCTAGCTACTATGTTGAGGTGATCTTCTTTTGGACCGGACCTCTGTTTGGTAAAGCGATAAACTGGCGATAACTTTTCTCGAACGATTCCGTTTTTAACAAAGCATGACGTCGTAGTTAAAACAGAAAATAAATCTTTTTATACCTATAGTAGTCGTTGGTTTCGCTCCTTGGACCTGGACTTCCCCTGAAGAAACGAACTCATTATATATAGTAAATATATTATATAAGTCGTTGGTGCTTACTGTCTATGTGAAGGGATATCTCTTCAAATAACTTCTGCATTGCTCCATCAAACTGGGTGTCGTAATACTGTCCGTAAACTTCGTATGTAATATAGTGTTGAACAAGCGAGGCGAAGTGATTGAAACCATCGGCCCCGGATGACGACAATTCCTTTTCAAGCATGACCGGAATTATAACTTTCCCGTTTCGGCTGGCAAACTTCAATTCCTTCATGCAGTCCTCTGATTGTCTATACGACTCTGACAAACAAACAAGAAGGATTCTTGATTTCCGGATGCAATTAGTAAGGCCGCTCATATCGGGAGCGTTGATGCATATCGTACACATCTTCAGGCCGCGTTTGCAGAGCCATTTTTGAATCTTGATGGCAATTGGCTGATATTGGCTGTGAAACGAAAGATGGATATCCCATTCAACGTCGGAACCCATCTAGAAAAACATCGAGTTTATAATTCATCTACTTTCCTATAATCAAGCTTACAATGTGTAACTTTGATCGTAAGCTTGCACACAACCAAGAGATTTTCTGGGAATTTTTGCTACTTTTTATAAGAAAACTTTTTTAGGAAACGTAGAAATATATGTGGTTAAGGTTTATGGTTTATAAACATATAAGCATAAGGTTTGTGGTTTATCCATGCAGACCTCGCACAGGACAGATTGGAGTGGAGAAAAGCTATCAGGTAAACCCGTCTAACCCATGCTAGCATGGAAAATAAACGTGAAAAAATGTAAAAGAAGAAGAAGATACTCGTATTTAACTACTTTCGATCGATCTGTTCCATAGAGTGGAGTTAAACCCCTCTAAAGTGGATATCCACTATCGGGATGAAGAAAAGTTGTTCTCTATATAGGAAGTTGCCCGTTAACAGAGGTTTGGACATTGCAAGGCCGGAAACCAGAAATGGATTATCCCTCCCCAATCAACGGGTGTCCCTGATGTTCATGATGCTGCGTACATAAATAACTAAGCTAACGTTATTTTGGCAAGAATTTCACAATATTTGTTTGCTTCAATGTAGCCAGTCTCATGTCTTCAATTTTATATATTTGTTCCAGTTATCAGTATACTTATTTAAGGGTTCGGTGGAGGTGTTGCGAGTAAACCATACAATTTTTCAATGCCCGCAGATGTTGCAACTTCATCGCTTGCCGAATGGTCATTTTCCTTGCCACCAAATCTACTAGATTCATCTGTATATCTTCATCATTTCTATCAAAGACAGGCTTTTGGTTTCAGCCCAGACAACTAGGTATTTGTTTATTTCATTCACAGGAGTTTTGCCATCAAAACTACTAAATACCCTCAAATATAAACCTACCGTCTTGATGATCACTCCCAAATACTTCAGTGCAGGGAGAGGTATACTATCTAGCCTAACTATTTTTCGTTGTACTTAGAATCGTGGTATTTAACAATTTTGATGAAAAAAATAATAAATTGTGGTGGTGCTTATGGCTTGGAAATACCAGTACTCTAACCCAGTACAATTTATTAGAGTATTAAAGACCGGCAATTGCGTCCAAAGACGATTTTAATTAATTGATGAAAAGTTAGAGAACGATGTGAAGCAATGTTTAAAAAGTTGAAAATATATTAAGCAGTAGTCATTTAGGAGATAAAGCGTCCACTATAACGAAGTGTCCGCTATATGGAGTGTCCACGAAGTGTCCGCTATATGGGGTGTCCGCTATAGAGAGGTTTTACTGTTAAATTTCAAAGTGACTTTTTGTAATGTTAAAATTATTTTTTTAATCTATTTAACTTGCACTATATGGGGCAGAATGAATGCGTGATTTGTAAACGCTGTTTTCTACTGGGGAGTTTCATGAATATTTTATACGAACCCACAAAACTGCAGGGTCCTAAGCTTGCATTCAATACAAGGGAACTTTAAAAAGTACTCTAGAGGAAAAGTTTCATATACCACATTCTTAAATGCTTTTCTTTTTAAAGTTTTTGCCTCTAAATACAGCAAAAATATCACTTAAGGAAACAAGAATTCAGAATTCTGGAAATGAACTTTTCACCTATAGTCAGTTTCATGCAAATTTTAATGTTTAGAGAAGCTTAAAATGGAAGGCATCAAAATCTAATTTAATTTTTTTAGTGAAGGAAATTAGTTTAAATACAAGAAGTTACATAATATTAAATAGTTAAAAAACATTTATTTAAAGAATATTAAATAATAATTTTCAAAAGAAAAGCTTTTGAAATGAAATAATAATTTTAAATTTTGTTTATCATTATAATTTAATAATGGCGAATTTATTCACCTTATTTATTTAAAGTATATTAAATAATTATTTTCAAATTAATCTTAATTCAGTAAAGAAATACGTTGCCCTGTTTCTTTAATACGTTGCCCTGTTTTTTTAATACGTTGCCCTGTTTTTTTAATACGTTGCCCTGTTTCTTTAATACTTACTTAGATACAAATTTTCATTCTTGTTAAAATTAATTACTTAACGTCAATTACGCGTAAGAAGGTTCTTTGTGAATTGTATATTTCCCTTCTTCTTCACTTAGAGCCAGCATGATTTCATACATTAAGAATTATTTTGTGTCAATATTTTAGGTTTATTATGGAAATTCTGCAGAACAGAACATCCACTTTGCAGTTAGCTTGCTAAAACGTTTACATGTTCCTACTTCCCTCATTTGAAAAGAGTTACCTTTGGATCCGCTGTTGAACGCTGATGGCGAAAAACTGAACGCCGTGCAGCTACTGAATATTTTAAACCAAATGAGAAGTGACGATGCTGCTATGTTTAGGTCACTGAATCATGCTATCAAGGCTTTCGTGGTGAGATCACCTGACCTCACAACTATTCAACGTATTCAGCTTGCAAAACTTCCAGCTATTCATCACGTTCATTGAGGCGGGTGAACATTGCTAGCGCCTTGGAAATTACTTATTTAACACCGATCTAAAAGCTCATCAGGGCATTCATTGATAATAAGTTACTAGCATGAGTAACTAGGAAGATTTATTTCCAAAAGACCACTGCGAAGTCTACCTGGGTCTTTCATGTAGAGAATGAAGACAATATTTTGGTTAAAAATAGCTCATAAACGTCAAAATTATTTTTAAAATGTACGAGATAGTTTGGCACATTTACTTCTTTATGTTCTTAAGCTCAATCAGTTACTTTTCTTGTGGAAAGGCTCCTTATTCTACTATCCTTAGCGCAATGTGAACTCACTATCGCTAGTTTCTTTATGAGACGAGTGATCCTATTCTCCACGATTCGTAATAATGTGCGCCATCAGGATCGCCTTTATAACACTTATGTAATTTTCTAATCCTTTTATTGGATTTATTTGAATCATCAAAATGTGGGAATCAACCTCATATACTCAAGACTTTTGATTAGCAATGTTAACAACGCTTAATGTTGTCCTATATTAACCACGCCATAAATTCCCATTCCCATTCACATTCACATTCCCATTCGCCATAAACGCAAAATTTTATCTTGATTATATTTCATATTTTACATCGCTTTTAAATTTTTAAACTTTTAACCCTCGAAACAAAACCTTTTACTTAACGCTTTTGCGTTTCCTGGTTTTCATCCATTTCTCCGGGTTGTTGGGGATTTTCGGGAGCCTGGATTGTAACCCCAGGGGACTGCCCCATATCCCGAAAAAATAGGATTCAAGACTGGAACATCTTTTCTTTCACCAATTTCGTGTACGTTTTTATTTAACCATTTTTATGAGAGGGTTTTTTTCCCTTGCTAACTAAAACTTGTAATTATTCCATAACAGTGACCCAATTAAACCTGTTAACATCCGTTAATAATTTGAAATAATTGGTTGTAAAAGTTGTAATTTTTGCAACCTGGTTTCTATAACTCTTTCCAAAACATTAACCAGAAAAATACACATATAACACTAGTCCCTGGCTATAAGTAGGTCTGAAGGTATGTAATGGGCAGATGGGGCTCCTCAAAGTCATGGCGAAGGCAACCCATCTAGGAGAAGGAAATTTCTGATATAAAAACCAGGAGTAAACCGTTTAAATCAAGAATAAACCGTTTCAATCAACTGTTATTGGAACGCAGAAATGAAATGGTCTCGAACCATCTGGCAGTTCATTCTAGAGGGCGGTTTGAGACTCACCATAGTCAGGTGCATCTCCATTGAAAGACACCAGACGCCTGTTATGAGCGGAGAACCGTAAGACATATTCAGGTGTGGCGAGCCGTTTATGTATCCAGCCATTAAAAAAAACATGAAAAAGTCCGATTACAATACCAAGGTTAAAGCCCTTGATAATCAGCCAATCATACGGGCTGACAATGCATTTCCTGCATTCAATGATGAGCCTATCCTCAACCCTGCGGGGCGGAAAGGCTTTGATTGTCACAAACCGAAGAAAGGCCTCTCAAAACCAACTAATACTTACAAAATTTCAACATTCAACTGTAGAACTCTGAAACATCTGTCACCACAAGCAGAGTTTGATAAACTGTTGAATGATTATACTATTGACATCACATGCATACAAGAACACCGTTTTGTGCACACCAATACCGATCTTGAAATAGTTATCCGAAATATTGGATCATCAACTCTGTTTATTTCATCAGCCATACGTAACAGCCGTGGAGCTTCAATACATGGGGTAGGCATTGCCATAAACACCAAGCTACTGCTTCTTCTTGAATCTGTAAAGAAACACGATGAGCGCATCATGACTGCTACATTCAAGGGTAATCTGAAGACCACTGTCATTGCATGCTACTCTCCTCACAATGCTCTTGAGGATGCCATTGTTACAGACTTCTACTTGAAATTGAGTCGTGTTGTGGAAGACGTGCCATCACACTCAATGCTATTTATTATGAATGCTCAGGTGGATATAGGCTTCTCCTACCACACTACAGCCAATTGAAATAGCGTTCTTCTTCACGATTTCATTCAACAACATAACCTCGTCATTGGAAATACATCATTCCAAAAGCCACCAATGAAACTTACAGACATACAGATCTTTAACGGGCGCACCGTCTCAAATAGACTTTGTCATCTACCGGAAGCGGTGGCGTAACAGCATCCACGAGTGTCGTGCCTTCTCATCCTCCAATCCTGTAGGTAGCGATCATCGTATGGTAACTGCAACTGTCAAGCTCAGTGTGCGACGCCCTGTTCATCCTGTCAAGAAAAAGCTATTATGGCAGGCGCTTACAAATGACAACGTCCTCGCTGCTCAAATTGACGACACTATCTTCACACGCTTCAACAACTTGCCCATAGAGAAACAAGATTATACATCTTTTGTTTCAACTGCAACATCAGTTGGCACTGAAATGCTTCCGCCAAGACCACCAAGACCTACAAAAACAGTGGACATTGAACCAGTCGTAGCTGCACGTAAGGCTACCCTTCGCGCATCAACTCAAATCATTCAATCTGCTCAGAGCCACCTTCGGAAAACATTTGATTGCTATGAAGATATACGTATCAATAACATTTTACGCTCATACGAAACGCCAGCCGCTGCTTCTGTTATAAAGAATGCGTGGAATCTAGTGAAAACGTTATCTGGGAAAAAGTCGCGGAGTACCATATTCATCGAAGGTGATGACCGACTCAAAACAAAAAGCAAAAACAAAAATGCCGAAAGTGAAAAAGAGTCTGCTGTCTTTCTGTAACCAGACATTCCATGGAAATCGTCCAAAAGAATGGGGCATATCTGGTCTAACACCAATACCAAAGAAAAGTGATCTCTCCAAAACAGACAACTACAGAGGAATTTCATTTTCCCAAGTAGCAGCCAAGATCTATAATCGCTGTCAGCTTAACAGAATTAGACCTGTCATCAATAAAGTTCTGCGTCCAAACAAGAATGGATTCCGTAAGGGACGGTCAACCACATCCCACATTCTAGCTCTGCGTCGAATTGTTGAGGAACTGAAAAACCACAAGAAGGAGGCTGTCATAACTTTCATCAATTTCCGTAAGGCCTTCGATTCCATCAATCGCGTCTAAATGATTGAAATTCTGGCAGCCTACGGAATTCCTACAAATGTTGTCAACGCAATCCATGTAATGTACAAGATACAGATGCATTTAAGATAGACACTGGCGTTCTTCAAGAAGACCCGCTTGCTCCTTTCTTATTCATAATTGTTCTCGATTATGCGCTTCGCATATCAATCACCAGAGGTGATGGCCTTACACTGAAACACCGCCGTAGCAGTAGACACCCTACTGAAATGCTAGCTGACTTGGACTATGCTGACGACATTGCATTCCTCGGGGATTGTGTTGAATCTGCTCAAGATCTTCTGAAACGCATCGAGAAAGCTTGTCAGGACGTTGGCCTATATCTCAATGCGCCAAAAACAAAGTATATGCATCTGAATCGATCTTCTAACGCACCGTTGTTTTTGTCAGGTGGATCTGAAATTAAATGTGTTGATAACTTCAAATACCTGGGAGGCTATTCCGAAAGCGGACATGATATCAATGTTAAGATCGCGTTAGCATGAAATGCACTTCATTCTTTAGGCAAAGTATGGAAATCCCCAATCAAGAAAGAAACAAAGACCAAGGTCTTCAAAGCCTGCATATAGTCAATCCTTCTGTACGGCTCAGAAACTTGGACGCTAAATGTGTCGCGTTGAAAACGTCTCGATGGTGCATATACAAGAATGCTTTGACTAGCCTACAACATATCTTGGAAAAGTCACCCAACAAACAAGTCATTGTATGGTTCCCTACCTCGTGCATCCAATATTGTGAGACAGAGACGTCTAGCACTTGCCGGTCACGTTAGTCGCCATGATGAACCAGCAGAAAAGCTACTACTTTGTACTCCAGACGCAAAAAGAAGAGTTGGACGTCCATGTGTAACACTGAAATCCATTATTGAAGAGGAAACTGGTCTGGCAGGAACTGAGCTGATGGCTGCAATGGCTGATCGAGAGCTCTGGCAATCGGAATTTGTTCGTGTTTCACCTGCGCCTACTGGCATTGGATAAAGCAAGTCAAGTCAAGTCATAAATTCCCTATTTCACAAGACGAGTAGACGGAGTATTACAGCCACAGAGTGTGTACTCGTGAAAATCGCTCTCTGTGTTGCAATTATATTTCTGCAGATGTCATCATAAACTTCAGTAAGCTTTGCATGAAGAAAGGTTGGCTAAGTCACTTAAAAGAGTTTCGTAAAGACGTTCAAAATATGAAGTTATTTGCCAGGCTTTCAGTTTGCTAACTCTTAATGATGATAAAATCATCTAGTTTTTAAGAGTAGTAGTTTTCTATACTACCATTGACTATCAAAACTAAATGAATGATTACACTTGGTGTAATGTGGTGCGATAGAATTACTTTGACCATTTGCTAATGTCTGAACAATTTTACATGATGTGTTGGTTACATCGTTCAATGCTTTCATGCACCAGGTCTAGGAATTTTTTGATGTGAACTTGAAAGCAGATTACCTTATTCGTACAAATTTTGGCGTGGATTTAATTTGGCGATGGATCAAAATAATTTTTTTTAGCGTGGACTTAATTTGGCGATTTCAAGACCAAAATAAGGTAGTGGAACAATTTTCAACTTTCAATATTTTCCAAAACCTTTCCGATCAGTGTTCAAATTTATATCGAAAGGTTAGTGTAAAACTGCTTTACTAATTTTATATTGTCAGCAATGCGTTGGCAATTGTTTTAAACAATCACATAATAGGGAAGATTATCTGCCGTTTGAAAAGGAATGAGTAATCGACATTTAATGTAGGAGTTGATCGGTAAGGTTACAAGAAAAATCATGATTTACGGTGATACATCTGTGAAGAATTCATTCTAGATAATTAAATGTGCTACTCATGATTGAGATTAGGGTGGGTTATAAGTAAGAGGTTACCCTCTGCTATGTAGTGAGTACTTATTGTTGTCTGTTCCTCAACCCTCTACTATGTAGCTAGTACTTTTTGTTGTTTGTTCCTCAACCCTCTACTATGTAGTGAGTACTTTTTGCTGTCTGTTTCTCAACCCTGTACTATGTAGTAAGTACTTTTTGTTGTCTGTTCCTCAACCCTCTACTATGTAGTGAGTACTTTTTGTTGTCTGTTCCTCAACCCTCTACTATGTAGCTAGTACTTTTTGTTGTCTGTTCCTCAACCCTCTACTATGTAGTGAATACTTTTTATTGTCTGTTCCTCAACCCTCTACTATGTAGTGAGTACTTTTTGCTGTCTGTTTCTCAACCCTGTACTATGTAGTGAGTACTTTTTATTGTCTGTTCCTCAACTCTCTACTATGTAGTGAGTACTTTTTATTGTCTGTTCCTCAACCCTGTACTATGTAGTGAGTACTTTTTATTGTCTGTTCCTCGATATTACTTTGAATCGTCTTATTTATTGACACGTTCTGTTTTATCAAAAAGATATTTCCTACGCTTTTAAAAGATATATAATTCGAAATAATTAACTCTATCCACTCTCGCTGAAAATACTTAACTCTATCCACTCTCGCTGAAAATACTTAACTCTATCCACTCTCGCTGAAAATCTATGGTGTTTATAACTACGCTGAAAATATTTCTTCTTGTAAAAAGCGCTTTTTACGTATCTTTATTTTTTAAGCTTCGAATCACCTTTTGATGAAAAGCTTCGTTGCTCTTATTGAATTCATACGTTTGTATTTTTATCATATTTATAGCTGTATATTAAACTTAACTGCAAATCCGTTACCAAGCGACACTTAGCAATTCATTTCAATAGATATTTTTTCTGATTTAAATTCTGACAAAGAAAGACTATGACTCATTGCCCAGTAATGTGGTAAAAAACAAATCCTTTTTTGAACAAAAACAATGCGCTTATTTCATGGATGTTACAATCGAATGCGTAGTTGCAGTGGTTGTATGTTTGAGAGGGTATGATTATCTAGCCTGGACAACAATTTGACAATATGTACGGTGTGGGATGAATAGAGCGTTTTTAATGTTTATTATCCAGTTATTTTAGAATTTTGATTTAAGAAAATCTCACTCTTACCAATTCAGTACATGGTAAAGCGGTCCTGATGTTAGTGGTAGCCGCAGAGCGCAATTGTTACCAGCGCCATCTTGTATTCGAAAAATGGAATAAACGCCCTCGTCTGCCCATGGATAATTCAACTAATTTACATCTTTTTATAGTCTTGTTTTAAATTTAGTTTCTCTTTTCTTTTCAGACAAAGAAATAGTAATGTTTATTCTCCTTGCGGCACTTTCATTTTGCGCTGTTACGGCAGAGTCTCCGAGAATTTGTGAATATAGTGAGTGATATCTTTTTGACACTTAGGGGGCGTCCATAAAGTATGTACGCACGTAGAGGGAGGAGGGGGGTTAACCAAAAACGTACACATGCGTACAGGGGGTGTCAAAGACAGCGAGTACGTACGCAGTTTGGCTATCTTTCTCGATGATTTTTTTCTTTTTAATCACTTTTAAGGTTGAAATATTTCTTGCAAATGTCTAATATAATTATATAACATAAGATTTTGAATATAATAACCTAAGCAACTAAGCGAGTAATGTATTTATGATATTTATTATGAGTAATTTTGGTTTTATAGTGTTTAAATAGGCAGATTCCTCAAAATAAATCTGTTAAAAACAACCTGAAAGGTTAATTCTTAATGAGCGTTCTGGAAGCCTCGTTAAAAAAACAAACAAACAAATAATCTGATAATATTTCTTTTAGACAGCGATTGCTCTGCGAACGCATATTGTGACAATCGGGAGTACACTTGCAAGTGCCGTTGGGAATTCTACTCAGACGATCCATTCACGACGGATTGTGTTCGTAAGACTAGCGTTTTTTTCTTATAAATATCCATATCCCTTTGAAGCCCCAGCACAATCTATATGCACTACAATGGGAAACTCTCTCGAAGGAAATGTAGGATGAAAGAAAATAAAAACAAGAGAAGACAATAAACTCACTGTCCCCTGGAAGAGTCATTGGGTCTTAATATGTACACATCAGTGTGTTTCAATGGTTTTAATATAAACAAATGTCCTCTCGTCCTTCAAAGGGATATTGTAACTCTATTTAGTAGTTTCGTCATTGAGTACTCTTTTATTTATCCCGTATTGTTCTTTCTGCATCTCGAACCGTGTCACTATATTCATGGCATGATTCTAAAACAAAAATTAGATGACTTAAAAAGATTTCATGTAAATTATCAAAGAAAGCATCGAATTTTGGTCATAATTTATGAAAATTTAAAAAGAGCTATCAAAGAATACTCATCATAGTTCACCAAACATGTTATCAAAAAAAGCCTTGGATTTTGGTCATAATTTATTAAATGTTTTAAAATAAATCATTTGACGATCATCACCACATAAAGGTAGGCCATATGTCTTTGCTTATCATAGTTTACTAAACATATCGTTCAGAAAGAAGGAGATTCCCATGAGGAGGCTGAACAAAAATGGACTGACCATTTAAAAAACTAGTTAGTACAAATCCTTTCTTAGACCACTGGTATAAAATCTTGTCATCAACCGTAGAAAATATATCGACCTTATGTATAAAAAATACACGAAATACAGGGGCGGATTTAGGATTTTAAAAAGACGGTGCAATATTTATTGATATTTCATTTTAATAGTGGGGCGTAGGGCGTGAGAATCTTAACACCTTAGAAAAAACTCGATGTTGCTTAAATTGTTCTAACGGCGTTTTCCTAAACTATCGAAAACGTCAATAATAAAGCATTCGTAGGGGTAAAATAAATATATTTACAATATGTACCAAAATTAAATATTACAATATATACAAAAGGAAATAATACATATTCAACAACAAATATTACTCAAAGATAAATCGATTGTAAGAATACTCTTCTAAACTGATCAGCCAATGGGCCTTTCCCATAATTGTAAATTCGTGAATACAACTACCAGAATCCTGTCTAATTCTGCCTAATCTAATTAAGTGATTAATTAATTAATTAATCTCATATTATATCTTATTATAAGTAAAAATAATAATTAAAAATGCGAGTAATAATTAAACAAAGCGAATAATGCATAGCGAGTAATGCAAAGCGAGTAATAATTAAACAAAGGGTCAGAAGGATTATGATTAATAAACCACGCAGCAAGTTTTTTATCTTTGTATACATCTATCTTGTCGCGTCAGCATATTTGAGGTCATTCACAACACCATAGCAACCTTCAGGTGAATTCGTAACAACAACGATTTCTTTTAACGTTTTTAAGATTATTTTTGGACAAGGTTTGGTCAAAGACAATTCCACTGTAGGTTTTCATTAAGTTCTTCATTGCTTGTAAGCAAGGCCTACAAGAAAGCATTTACCATTCAGTCCAGTGTACTTTATCTTTCTAGAATCAGTGAACATTTCAAAGTAATATAAAGAAGATGTCTCAAAATCTTTGTTTCAAAATATTTCATTCATAAAAAATAATAGGAGTACCTTTAATCATAATAACAACAAGTTCATAAAATTAATTTATATTTATTAATTTATGTTTATTTGCGAGTAATAAGTCATTTAGTGAAACTATTTTAAAAATTTAGAATTCTGTTTTCAATTAAACTATATATATTTAAGAGTGAGAAATGGAAATTTTGGATTAACAGAGAATACCTCATTCGACAAATATCAAAAGAATCTTTCTCTCAGATTCAGGAATGTTCAACTGCTCCATAATTTCAGCTAAAAAAAAGATCTGAAAGAGCTAAAAAAAAGCTAAAAAAAAAGATCTGAACAAGCTAAAAACTCTGTGCGCTTGGGAGAGTTTCTGAAAAAGTCAGCTATCACTCGACACCCATCAAACATATCTTTTATTTTCGGAACTTTGGACACCTTATGCATGACGACAATTATGCATAAATTAAGCTGATGAGACCAACAATGAACCTATGGAACAAAAATACTGCTCTGTAGAAACGGCTGCTCACAACACGTGGGTTGACAAATAATCCCCAACAAAAACTGGAAATACTGAATTAAAAAGACAATTCCCATCTGCTAAAGACCTAAAGGGAACAAACATACGATAACATGACATACCACAAAAATAAGATTTGAAGATAACTTTTTAAATGTCTACTGTTGTTTTTGTTATTTATACCTTGAACGTGCAAGCTAAGAAATATCCATATGAACTTTTAGTCAAAAAATTATGGTAGAGTAGAAAAAAATAAAAAAAAGTGTGGTAACTAAAACATCAACTTTAAGCTGAAGGAGCTGGGGACGAATGCTATTAGTTACAAGTTAAACACAAGTCAAAATCTCTTTCAGCAGTTTTCTGTGGACCTTAACTATCCCAAAATGATAGCCTGGATCAACCAATTTAATATCATCTATCGAAGGAAGATCTTCTTAGCTTGTTGAAGACAACGGATATTTCTTAATGTTTCCATGCCGAAGGTTAAAAGTGTGAGAGGGAAGGTCACGACTAATTGTTGCTACTCGGCAAGTCAGATCTTGCCCGAATCTTATTAAATTATAATTATGCAAAAACATATTTTAATTTATACTTTTATTAAGGATTATTCTTGACATGTTTAAAAGAATAGAAGGTTGTTCTTATTTTCTTTATTAGAAAGCCAAAATATACTTTTATTATATTATTATATCTATATTTTCTTCTTTAAATACTTATAGCTATAACTTCATTCCCGGTCAAAAAAGTGTTGGGATTGGGGACCTAAAAGCCACTTGTGACGCCAACCGCTTTGCTGCTCAAAATGCCGTATATTCATACGTTTATTTCCAAGAAGTGATCAAGCACCCACCTGACACCAGTCATTTGATACATATTTCATTTTTACTATTATTATGTATTATAAGCTTCTTACATATCTATAATTTGTTGTGTTTTTTTACATTATGTTATTTAAGTTTTTAATTTTCAGAAGTCTGATCGCATTTTTCGCGTGTGTAAATCCCGCTTTAGTGGCGGGAAAAGAAAAATTGACAACACGTTTGAGTGGTATTTTCTTTATTAGAAAGCCATTTATTATATAATATACTTTTATTACATTATTATATTTTATCTATATTTTCTTTTTTATAGCTATAACTTCATTCTGGGTCAAAGTGGATAGATCCAAGGGGGGGGGGGGGGGTGGGGATTGGGGGCCTAAAAGCCGCAGTAGCCCACTTGTGACGCCGACCCCTTTGCTGCTCAAAATGCCTGCAACAATATAATATTTATATATATATATATATATATATATAAGTTTTATTTCCAAGAAGTGATCAGACACCCATCTGATACCCACCCACCTGATACCCACCCACCTGACACCAGTCATTTGATACATATTTCTTTATTGTTACTATTATTATGTATTATAAGCTTCTTAAATATATATAATTTGTTGTTTTTTATATTATGTTTTTAAAGTTTTTTAAAGACGGTCTGCAATAAATCAAAAAGCATAATTCTGCAATCGAAAGTACATAAGAAAATATAAAATTTTGGGTAATTTCCGAAATACATTATTTCGCTACCTGACTGGTTGTTGCTGAGTAGGAATTAGTCACTACCGTGAGAGAATGTTATCGGCATCGTCCCACACATAATAGATCCACGCCGAATTTCGGACCGGTCAGTGGTTTTGGGACGTAGTTTTATCATGTTTTAAGAAGCCTGATATCTCAACGTAATGCCATTTATGTCTTAGCTCTCCTACATGTCCGGATAGGTTGCGACTAATTAACGATTGGCAACCGACTTCGATTTGCCGCAAAAAAATTATTATTGAAAGTATCCCACAATGCATTTCTTTGTTATTATGCAAACCATGCTCTACTTTCACTTTGGAAAAGCAGCTTTTGCCCATATTGAAATCAGAATCGTTATATATGTTTTCTATATCAACTTTTTAGTGTGGGAAGAAGCGGTAAATTATTTCCCAAATTATCTCTTTCTTATATAGACAACAGTTAAAATCAGTGTGAATTGAAAATCTTGATCAATAAATATATAGCTAGCTAGATATAGAAATCCTTCATGAAATCCTTCGTTTTTTCTGCCTTGTAACTCTTTTTAACTTTAGACAATATACAACAATTATATATAACAATTAATTATAGAAATGCATATTATTTGTTTTTTTGAAAATATTTCTTCTTCCTATATATGCAATAAACTATATCTAATCTTTTATAGGTCTGTGCGCTTTACCTCGAGATTCTGGAGATTGTGATGGGAGTAAATTGTCATGGTTTTACAATCCTTCCACTTCAATGTGTGAAGAATTTCGTTATGGCGGTTGTGGTGGGAATCCAAACAGGTTTCGTGATCACAAATCATGCATGAAAAAATGTGATAGTATGTATATATATTAATATGTTTTTGTCTAATATAAGTAAGAATTTCACGTATATATATATATATACTGTAAAAGACAGTAAGGATTAGGAACTTGACGATTTGATTTATACTTTCGATTGTATGTAATTGTGTACTCATATATATATTTTTAGGTTAAATAAATACTTTGTATGCCTGATGAGTGTGTATACACGAAACACAGTGTAGCATAACCAAAGAGTTTTATTTACGTTTACATCAACCTATATGTATATATATATAATTAACTTTTTTTTGTCATTAAAATGTTATTTTCCAACATAACTTTCCTCCTTTAAATTTTCCAGTAGGAAATGCATTTAACTCATTAAGTAGAAACATAGTTTCACACCACCATTTATTTGGTTTGTTGTTGTCCTGTATGTTACACAAAATGGTTCATTGATGATTTTAATAATAGTTTGATATGTAAAAATAACTATAAATTTTTCGTAAAGATTTTGTTACAGAGAAAAATTTCTTTTATAAGAAACATTTCATTGTTCTATTACAAAATGAAGGTTTGTACGTTGTTTTTTTTAGTTTTTACTTTGGTATTATTTAAGGTCCACCACCAGAATGTCCAGAAAATTCGCATCCAAACACTGATTTTGACAAGCACGATAGACCATGTGTCTGTGACGTTGATTACCACCTGGATCAGCTCGAAATGTTCCATTGCATCCGTACAAAAGTTTTTATTTGTTTATTTCATGTGGATTATAATATTCAATGCAGTTCTTGTGAATTTTTTCAGCAGGAATATATACTTGAAAGTAAATATATTGTTTTAAGACAAACTTTGAATCATTAAAACTACATCTTAATGTTTGAATGTATTTGACTTTATCCTCTATTATGACAGGAAATATTTTTTTGGATTTCAGCTAATCCTCCTATAGCCATGTGTGGTGATCAATTCTGCGCACAAGGAAATACTGTCTGTTCTTCAGACGGCACATGTCAGTGCGATTCCAGTCATCAGGATTTCGTGCTAGTGGCAATGGATCTTTACAATACTTGCATAGCAGAATGTATGAATTGTAATCTACATTGTTAATCACTTTTGAGAACATCAACATCTACAAACGTATAATATGGCAAAGTTTTACGCATTTATCCAAAGTTACTATACAAGTTTGTTTAAAATTGTTTTTATATTGCATTCAACCTCAATGGCGAATGTGTTTCTGGTGATCCCTTTGCTTCTTAGTTTACGATTGTGGAGCGCAGGAATGCCACCATCTGAACACCTGGTGTGATCGAGAATCAGATGATAATGGAGACGATGAAATATGCAGATGTAGACCTGGTTACCATGGAGATCCATTAAACGGCTGCCATCGTGAGTTTTTATGAGCCATTAAAATGCAGTGAGATGAAACTCCAAATCGCGAAAGATTATTCTCACCGGTTTTAGTTGTTTTTCCTATAGATGATTGAGCTAATAAGAAAAATTGGGGTGGTGTTGTATACAATGGGTACAGTTGGGGAATAGCAAAAAGAACGTTAAAAAGACTTTCTTGTGTGGCCATACTTTCTATAGATCCATTTCAACTTCAATACAGTGCTAGCATGTTTTAGCATAGTGTATGTATAGTAATGGTTTTGTTTCGGGAGATACTGAGTGATATATGTTTTTATTACCAATAAAGTCACAGAAAAGCTAACTATGTTGATACGCACTGAAATCTTTATTTATTTGCTCTAAAACAATTTTTTTATGAAAGATTGAGTTTCAAAAACTCAATTTAAGATTACGTATGTCTTATAACAGACATCTAAAATATTCATTGGAATAATTTGTGAATCTTGACATTTATCTTTTGAACCATAAAAAGTAAAATTAATTTCTATTGATGACCATAAAGAGATTTCTTTAAAATAGATAGCCTGATAGTGAGGTTTTATAGTTAATAAACTAGCATTAATACAGGGAGTTTTTAAAAACTTGTAGTATCTAATTACTAATCTATTTACCTTAGTATGTTTTGGTTTTGATAAAACCTCATTAAAATTTCCTTTCTGACATTTGCGAGCTCAGTGATATTTTCAATATCGAATAGCCACTGTGTGCTCTGTAAATGAAATTTCTAATTGAACTGATTTTATTTTATTCTGGTTTTAGCTTATGAAAAGAAATGTTATGGCCGCAATCCCCCACACGAGGATCCCCCACATGAGGACACTCCCTGCTCAGATCTTGAAGAGATGTGGTATTACAATCATATAATGCGTGATTGTATGCCTTTTTCGAGAATTGGTTGCGAGCCGCTGGAAAATTCATATCCAACGAAAACGCTGTGTCTTTCATCGTGCGGTATGCCTTGTGTAAAATTTATTTTCAGATATGTCTGCATTAAATGAATCAAATTTTAAGTTGAATGTTTCTATGTGGTCGGTTAGTCGAGTGTGAAGTAAGATCATAGCTACTCTTCTGTTTGAAGGTGAATGCAATTGCGGTGATTTTGCCAGCTGTGATGTAGATGAGATGGACGATCCGGATGAGGTTCATTGCAAATGCGATGAAGGTTTCCATTACCCACGAGACTCACATACATGCGTTGGTAAGTAGAATATATGTTTTTAAATCTTTTTTTTTTCATTTTTTGGAAATATTCTTTCATAAAACACAGTTACCAGCCAAAGAGAACTTCCTACCATTTTACTCTTCGACCTTCATGCGTAAAACTAAGGTTTTCCCTGAGTGTCGGAGACTGGAAGGTTTCCATTGTACAATGACATTTTTTAAATGTTTAGCAAACCCTTCATGTTCAGTTGATTCGACTTTTAGTCTGGAGAACTTAATGTGTCTTGGTAAGTAAATTTCTATTGGAGATTCTAATCAATTGTTCTTTATTTTAATTACTATGTTTACTTATTATACTTGTTCCTTATTACCTAATTTGTTCACATCAAAAGCGTAAGATAATGTTATTGAGGTGCTGAATTCGGTGGGTTTGTATGAATAGTTTTTCTTCAATTAATAAAACTTGGTGTTGTCAATATTTGTTTTCGAAAGAGAAGCTGAAAGAGTAATATCTGATATTTGTGCCAGCTGACGGTTACTGGGATGATCCCGTTCAGATCGGTCCATGCAGTAAACCTTGCAATGAGCCTGGTGATCCCACCGGTGTTGCATTGTTCTCCTACACCTGTCATAAGGAGCATCCCGACTCAAAAGATTGCCCAGATGATGGCGAGACAAGCGAAGGTCCTTGTGCAGATGTTAACTGTATACAAGGTAAAAGTAGTATGTAAATGTTCATCAATATTCGTTAAGTGGTCCTTTTACTTGGAGGTTGTGAGGTTTTTAAAAGGAGAGAGTGCGAAGAAATCAACACAGAAAATATGAACTACGCCAAAAAATTCGATGTTCTCAAAGAAAAAGACATTTTGGCTATGATGAAATTCAAAGAGCATTGGGGCGCCGATGCCCTTAATGAAAAGTTGCATGGTCAGTTCATCAATTTGTTGGTTTACATTAATAAGTTAAAATGTGACGTTTCAGATGCAAGATGTGACGAAGAGGTCTTAGAAAAAATGATGGAACATGTAGAGATGGTAGGTGATGCTCAAGCAAAATATTCAACTCGAGTCACTAGCGCCAAAGATGAAGCCTTTGATATTGTTGGATGTAAGTACGGCAATCTTGAGGTGCAACAATGGGAGTCGTATGATGCTTTGATCGAGTTGGAGATGCGAATTGGCGAGTTCGGGCCATATGTGCAAGGCGCGAGATCGAGAATCGCCAATGAAAGGAGGTTATGCTCTCTTCGAGGTATGGGTTTTGTATCATGGTAAGCAAGGAACTATGGGATTGCGTTATTATTTCAAACTCAGCTTAAAAATAACTAAGTATATATGTGCAATTTTGCCAGAATTAATTTCGCGACTTTTTGAAATAATTTTTTTTTTTTGCTAAAGACGGTTTAATCGAAGAGATTGAAGTCGTATTGGACATGCCCGAAAGCAAGTTTGATCACGGCGAGATGAAAGACGGGAGGTTTACATGATCATCCATACAAAAACAGTTTTCTTAACTATTGCACGAATCGCAGCACTTGTGTCAGCATTTTTTTTTTATATCCCCAGTTTGTGAATGTCGCCCTCTTTGTATTTATAATTCGTTTTTTTCCATGTATGGAAAGTAACGCTTAAGTTGACTTTAAATGACGAATGAATTAGATGAATGACCTCGCTCGCATAAGTATAATATCAAACTTTCCGTTTCTTTTCTAAAACAATGATTATCCGTTATGATGCTAGGAACAGAATCAAGGTAATTTTTGTTCGATATTTCCTTAGTTCGGATTTCCTTTTAAATTCCAAATGCACTTTCAAACAAAAAATTTGAACAGAAAAAGATTGACAATAGATTGGGTTGTTATCATTCAATGTTAACCTACTTTGCTTGTTGATATTTCACTCGCTTTAGGTCGGGATAGCTCAGTTGGTAGAGCGCTTTCAATTTCGGATTTCTGAGGTTGCGAGTTCAAATCTTCCCGGACTCGGCGAATGAGTAGCATTTCGATGCGGTAAAGTATGGGTGTTGGTGGTAGGAGTGGCGCCCGCATTACCAGTTACAGCCAAGGTCTTGCGCTAACGAAAAGAGGATAGACACCCTCGTTTACGCCCGTTACTAACAGGGTTAATTTGACAACTTTGCTTCTTCTTTTTTTTGCTTTTGTAGGTATCTTCCATACATTCCGCCATCATTGTGGTCTTTTACGTCTTCAAGGTTGGTATCATCCAATAGGGTTGCTGTGAGTGGATAGATTATCGTCTTCTTTGTTCTTACATCATCTGCCACATAACTAATTTTTACGATATCACCGGGCGTCCAACTAACTTTAATCTCTGGAATGACATCTTTGATGATACTGGTGGTAATTTCACATAGTATAATATTGTATAATTTTGTTTTATAATTTTGTCACTGTGGGCTGGCAAACCAGGGACTAGACCTCCGGGTCACAGCCACGAGAGTCAAAACTCGTTTCAAAGACTACCAATCACGAAGAAAAGTATGCTACCAGGATCCATACTGGTTGAGACGTCGCCCAGGATAATAAGGTCTCCGTTCGTGGTGGATAACTCTCGCGCTACGTCCGAAAAATCCACGACGAGAGGGACTGATGTGGACGATACCGTCAACGACAACACAGACCATACAACACCACTACTCTCTGAACAACCTGCATCCGTCAGTTCTGAATGGGTATATGTTCAGCCTCGCCGACCGATCATCAATCTTCGGGCTATGACGAAGCTGGCATCGTTCAACGTACGGACTCTTTCCGGTATCTGGAGAAAGGGAGAGTTAACCGCAGAGGCGGACAAGCTTGGGTTTGCTGCTGTTGGGATTCAGGAACACCGTATACGCAGCGACCAAATAAGGCATCTCGACATGGGAAAGGGTTGGAAGTTTGTACACGCGAGTGCAGATGAAGCTGGAGTTGGTGGAGTTGGTTTGCTCCTCAGCCCCGCATCATATGGCGCCCTGCAAAAGGTTGATCATGTATCTGACCGAGTGATTGCATGCCATTTTACCTCCGCTTCGAAGAACAAATCTTCTTTCCCCAAGGTAGTGTTGATATCATGCTACTCCCTAACGAGTCTTTCCGACGTACCCGTCATAGAGGAATTTTATGCTGATCTGTAGAAGGCCATTGACGGCGCAGGACTCATCCTTGGTGACTTTAACGCCCGTCTACAACACTCTGCCACTAGTTCATGGGTCTATTCAGATGTCGCCAACCGCAACACAGATTTCTTCGAGGACTTCTTACAGTCCAACTCTTTGTATTCCGCAAACGCAACATTCCAGAAGAAACGTGGGCGATTGTACACTCACAAAGGTGCGCAGGGATACCTATCTCAGATTGACCATATACTCTTCCGTCTAAAACACAAGAACTCAGTGAGAGACTGCGCGGCAATGACGTTTAGACCGTTTGAATCTGACCATCGGCTTGTTTCAGCAACAGTGCGGTTGAGCCTCCGAGCAAAACCAACATTTCGTAACACCGCCCCGCGATATGACTGGTCGACCCTGAAAGAAGAAACCATATCAACTGCCTTCCGACTGGTTTGTATGAACAGATATGCTGCATTAACCACCCCTGATTCGAATATACCAACGGATCATCATAGGAAATACACTGCCTTTGCGTCGGCCGTGCAGGAAGCTGCAGCTGAAACCATTCCAAAGATCATGCCTCGTAAAAGTCGTATTCCATGGGAAGACCAGCAAGTTATACAGGCGCGTGGTGCCCTCGAAGATGCCAAGAAACGGAACAGACTAATCAAATCCGATGTGACGCGGGAGGCAGTTGCGAATTCTTCGCTGAATCTAGCGCGGATGTACGCTACAAACCAGGCTGAATACATAGAGAAGCAGATGGCAGACATTGCCTCCGCAGATGAAAGTCGCCAACATGCAGTCGCTTGGAAGGTGGTCAACAACCTGAGTGGACGGAAGTCTAAAGCCACCGTGAAGATCAAGGCCGAAAGTCCACAGGACCGCATTGCTGGATGGAAAAACCACTTCGAGAAACTACTAAACAACCCACTCATTGGAGTGGATGAGGCGTTTGAACCCGAACAGATCGTCTCCGAACCGCTTGACATTTCCACAGGCGAGATTACATGGGATGAACTAACCGCTGCTGCTCGCCAGATGAAGAACGGGAAAGCTTGCGGTGCTGACTCGGTGCCGAACAAAGTGTTCAAGGATGATGAAATTCTGATGCTGCTCCACCTCATCCTGAATGAAGTTCTGACCACTAAGTCTCCACCAGCCGATTTCCTCAAGAACAAGCTCATTGCGCTGCCGAAGAAGGGTGACCTATCCTCCTACGACAACTACAGAGGCATCACCCTAATGTCTTGTACCGCCAAACTCTTCAATCGCGTGATTTTGAACCGCATCCGAGACCCAGTGGAGAAACTTCTGCGCTCAAACCAAAACGGCTTCCGTCCATCTAGGAGCACTCTCGAGCCAATTCTGGCGCTACGTAGATTGATCGAAGAGATATCGGCAAAGAAGAACTTGTCGTTGTGCAGCGTATTTGTAGACTTTCGGAAGGCTTTTGACTCCGTCTCACGCGAACGGTTGTTTCTTATCTTATCTGCGTACGGCATTCCTGATCCTCTCATCGCTGCGATGAAGTGCCTCTACGACGGTTCTACCAGCTTTGTTAGCACTGCTGATGGTGACTCAGACTCATTCCTTGTCACCACTGGTGTGTTGCAGGGTGACACACTCGCGCCATTCCTTTTCATCATCGTCTTGGACTATGTGCTCCGCATGTCAATGGAACCTGTGTTAGGACTGCAGACGAGGGCCAGACAGAGCCAACGACACCCTGCAAAGACATTGACTGACCTAGATTTTGCGGACGACCTTGCACTGTTAGCATCCACCGTCGTGAATGCGCAAAAACTTCTCACAAATCTGGAAAAAGCCGCCTTGGAAGTTGGCCTGCTAATCAACCAGAAAAAGACGAAATACATATGTGGTGGCACTGCTGCTGCCTCAGGAATCCTTGTTCGGATAAGAAAAGGAGAAATCGACCAAGTTGATGACTTCTGCTACCTGGGATCATATGTGAGAACAAGCGAACAGGACATCAAGGCTAGGAAAGCACTTGCGTGGACTGCAGCTGACAAGATGTGGCGTATTTGGAAGTCCACAATGATAACTCGCGAACTGAAGATACGCCTATTCAAGTCAACTGTTGAAGCAGTCCTGCTGTACGGCTCACCTTGTTGGTCACTTACAGCTAAGCAGAACAAGTCACTGGATGGCACGTACACACGCTTATTGCGGAAGGTGACAGACACACATTACAGCGTGCATGTAACTAACCAAAACCTCTACGGAAGCCTTCCCCGCGTCAGTGATATCCTCTTAGAGAGAAGGCTACGGTTTGCTGGGCATTGTGCGCGTCGCATAGATCAGCCGGTGAGTGGGCTTGTTCTCTGGCAGCCAGTTGGAACTTTTGTCCGAGGTGGACATGCGCGCATGACGTTTCCACGCCGTCTGATGAAGGATACTGAAATGAACAACATCGCCGAGCTTCGTCGTTGCATGCTTGATCGAGATGGTTGGAAGTTGAGAATTCGGGCAGCGGTCGGTGTCGTTTAACAACGCGCAGAACAATGATAATGATGATAATTTTGTTAATCGGCTTCCAGGATATGTTCAATGCCATTCTCAGTTGTTCTTTTAAAACAGCCATCTCGTTGCTCACGTTTTTACAAATTACTTTGATGCTGTAGCTTAGCGGATAAGTTTTACGGCTCACAAAAGCTCAGCGGATAAGTTTTACGGCTCACGAAACCAAAGCACTTCCGGCAAATCTTTCTTTCTGAGTTCTTGAGCGAAACTCATTGCGTAATGCAAGTCTAGCTTAAATAGGTTAGTTGTCTGGTTGAGTGATTTTCGTAGGCGCAAACAGACGTCCAAAGTACTCCAGGACTACCCAACAGGACATGTATGATAGCAGTATTTAGTACTGAACAGTTTATCCTGTATAAATATTCACTTTGATAATAATAATACTAATTACACCGTTGTCAAAAATTAATGTTCGTGTGATAATATGGACGACGCCCATATCTGTGATAACTATAGAGTTGATGCACTTTTCAACGTTCAATCCCAATTATTCTTCTCTGCCATCTATTGTCTTCCTCATACAGATGTAAACCAATCATGAAGGTATGCCTTTGAAGTACATAAGATACTTTCTCAAAAGGTTGGTCCTCCCGTGAAGTGCGCCCTCTTTAGTGTTTTCGTGATTCAGTTTCATTGCTTTCACTTGTAGTGTATTAGCTCAACCACATGTTGACAAGGTTGCAATTGGATCCACAAAGCTTTTCCTTCTGTTACCGATACTCTAATGTGAAATGCTTGTCAGATATGCCTAGATTTTCTAATACCGGCGCTATATTACCCAACCCACCCTCTACCGTAGATCTTCTAATACCGGCGCTATATTATCCAGCCCACCGTAGATCTTCTAATACCGGCGCTATGTTATCCAGTCTACCGTAGATCTTCTAATACCGGCGCTATATTATCCAGTCTACCGTAGATCTTCTACTACCGGCGCTATATTATCCAGTCTACCGTAGATCCTCTAATACCGGCGCTATATTATCCAGTCCACCGTAGATCTTCTAATACCGGCGCTATATTATCCAGTCTACCGTAGATCTTCTAATCCCGGCGCTATATTATCCAGCCCACCGTAGATCTTCTAATACCGGCGCTATATTATCCAGTCTACCGTAGATCTTCTAATACCGGCGCTATATTATCCAGTCCACCGTAGATCTTCTAATACCGGCGCTATAAAAAGAATGTTTGGAATGCGTGATATTTTGATTACTATTTTGCATAATAAATAATTCAATCGATAAAATCCCGTTTCTTGGCAACCAAGAATTTTAATCATTTTCGCGCAATTTATTCTAACTTTAAATATTTAATTATTTAGTAAAAATATTCGCAACACGAAACGCAAATTCTATATAAAATTTTGCTCGACATATGCGAATATGTTCACCTAGACAACCGTTTGTTATCAAATCTACAGTCACAGTGGTGGACCGTTTTCATACATTTAAACTTTGTTACAATCATTTACACAGAAAAGATGCAGAGAATGACGACGCGCTGTGTTTATATTTTGTCCCTTTTTTTTCTGACAGAATCTGTACAAGGTAACATATTTAGATATGTTTATTTTGTATTTATTTCACATTTGTTTAATATTCCATCTGTTATTCTTAACTGAAATATTGTTCTTGAAATTCCACGTTCAATTCAATTAGGCCTTTCAATGAATATTTTCTACCAGTGCTATCGATCGCGCGCGCATGGTATTGAATCTATACACTACGCGCGTTCTGTTTTCCACAGCGTGCGTGTTTGCGTGCGCGATCGAGCGCCCCTTATTGATAGGCCTGTTCAATGTGAATTTTTTTTTGACAAGAAACAGTTACAAACACACAGAAGTAATTTTTGTTTTTTACCGTGAATTTTGAACCTTTTGGGGTAATATATCCAGCTTAAAATAACAAAATGCATTGTATGTTTTTGAAAAATGTATTATTGCAACATTTGTTGAAACCTTTCCAAAACAACAAGCATTTGGATGCAACGGTAAATATTCGTAACTTAAACAACGAATCAATCAATAACGTCTTACTTCCACATTTCTATCGAATTTAACTTATAACATATAGAATCTTTGCGAGTTGTAAAAAGATTAAAAATTTGTTTTTATAAAGGGGGGTGTTACGTGGCAGGCATGCAGATGAATAGAAAAACCGATATTGTTCTATTACAATGACCATTAGTTTGATTTAGAAATGTAATTATGAAATGGGTGTGTCCTTTTGCTTTACGTGTATATCAACATTTCTTTCAAACATATAAAGACCATGTTTTTAAAGTGCTGAATGTGAAGTTTGCGTCTGTGGTGTATTCGCTGAAACATGAATTATTGATTTATCAATTCAAGCTTTCACTCGCTTCAAATCAGCACACCTTCTCCAACCCTCCCTGTTCATCATTGATGTTCTCAATTCATCAAAACTTGCTAGGTTTGTATACTTCATTAAAGTGATAGACACTATAATACGTTATACGTTATAGCTTATCTTCCCACGTTCATTCGCCCGATTTTTGGCTGCCAGAGAACCAACTTTGATGCCTCTTCCCCCGGGTGTCTCACACAATGCCCAGCTAATCTTAGTCTCCGGAAACCCACCTTCTATGACACTGGTGGAAGGTCTCTATACAACTGTTCGTTTATCAATTTGTCCCACCAGGACACATTGGCACCAGTAACAGAATCAACAAAATTTAGAGAGTGGTTGATTGATTCCGTCATATGCTCTCCATCAATCCGTCACTACTGTTGTACCTGGTAAAATAGATTGTCGGATTATAGGCTCTAATGTGGCTGCACTTCTGTCCGGAACAGCGTACATAAAACACTCTCTTGTCTCTCGACAGATACCGCCAAATACCCACTGTTGAGGAAAAACTCTTTCTTGGTGATTTTTTCTTCGACTGAACAAACTCTCGTCTATCTCCACTACGGAATTTGGTACACCAATCGCACAAACCTCGCGTAAAAAGTTATTCCAATTAACATGTTATGTTTTTTTTTCATAACCAACTCTCGTTCACAAAACTTTTTCGTTGTCATTTCGTAACACCAGCAGTAAATAAAAATAATAATGTCTCTATACGGGAATGGGGAATTTACAAGCCAAGTGTCTTTTTTAAGCCTATTTCTGTTCGACACTGTCTTGAGTTGCACCTCCAGCGATCGCCGTTGTCTTTCAACTGGAGCATCATGCCATGACCATTTGCACAAACTCTTGGATTGTGTAAAATCGCACGCTGTTGCAAAAACAAAACACTTGATTGCTTGTCAGGTATCTGAGCCTGATAAGTTTAAAAAAATCATTTTTAAAATAACTTTCCTTTCTCTACCACTACAGAATGTGCAATTATTGTTTAAAATTATTTTGTCTCGTAACCTATTGTCTTTCTGGGAGTTTAATTCTTTTTTGTCTGTCTGGAAGTCTGGAAGTTAGACAGACTTATGTATAAAAATAGATTCGACTATAAAAACTGTCTAAATAACAAAAGACAACTTTTTTAAAACAAAGCTTAAACAATTTATTTTTTGGATTTTTTTTGGCGGGGAGTAAAACAGGAAAGTGCCAAAGTGTGTATATCAAAATTTCCGTCAGAGAATTAAAGCACTTACTAAAAATATATTAGAGCCGATTAAATTACGATACGATAAATGTATAAAAAAAACACTTTCAGGCGATTCAATTTTAACTATGTAGGCCGGGTTACGTCAAACAAACAATTTTTAATTAGTCTAAAAATAAGTTTAATAAATGTATAAAAAAAAATCGTACATCAGTGACGGTGTTAGCAGTACATCAGTGACGATGTTAGCAGTACATCAGTGACGGTGTTAGCAGTACATCAGTGACGGTGTTAGCAGTACATCAGTGACGGTGTTAGCAGTACATCAGTGACGGTGTTAGCAGTACATCAGTGACGGTGTTAGCAGTACATCAGTGACGGTGTTAGCAGTACATCAGTGACGGTGTTAGCAGTACATCAGTGACGGTGTTAGCAGTATATCAGTGACGGTGTTAGCAGTACATCAGTGACGGTGTTAGCAGTACATCAGTCACGGTGTTAGCAGTACATCAGTGACGGTGTTAGCAGTATTTTGATACATTTATGTTATTTCTTATTCACTTCATTTCCAACTTACATTTTATAACGAGGTTAACTTTTCAGCATTATTGTATAGGATTGTTTTTACGACAACTTCGTAACAGATTTCTGAAATAAATGATTGGCAGCTGTTATTATCAGGTTGCTAGCCGAAGGTTAGGTTTGGCTATTTTTTTTTGAATTAGTTTGCGCAATTGCTTTTTTGAGAATAACGTTATAGTCAGGTCAGTTAGCATAACAATACTTCAAATTTTGAAAGAAGCATGAAACTTGGTACAAATTTTCTTCTGAATGGCTGTGTGTTTATACCATGACCTTATTGACATTATTGTACCAAGTTTCATGCTTCTTTCACTATTTGAAGTATTGTCACATATCTTTATGCTAATAGGCCTCACTATTAAGCCCATTAGTACATGTTCTGTTTCTGGTTGGTCAGAGGAGTAGCAACTTCGTGATTTTTACACAACGTTTATTGGATATGTAATTGAATCCCTATTGCCTTGGGTTTCATTGCGATTTCTAAGCCGGAGTCGAATTCCTCTTTTTTGAGAACTAGAACAGAATTGTGAGATCTATCAAAATAATTGCCTCTTTAGGGCCTGGTTTAACAACAGAATCTTTACACGTTTTCGATGGCGTTCACGTGCAATTTCAAAACGTAATGGACTTCCGTGACTCATCCACCACAAAAATTAGTATTTTTGTTTTTGACGATGCGGACAATCCGGAAATATCTGGAATATACTCGATTCTAAACCATCGCTATCTGGCAAGTAAAGGTAGCAAAGACCGACAGTTAATTATGAATGAAACAACAGGTGCTTACTCAAAGATGATCGATTACGACGAAGGTACTCCAGATCAAATCCACTCAGAAGATGTTATCTTTTTGGTAGGGAAGTTATTTGAGAGTTAAATTTTAAATCAGAATTCTGCGCAGTTTTAATATCTTTTGAGAGTTGTTTGGACGTCATGTGTTAAGAAGAGGAAAGCGTGGTATTTAATAAATAAATAAACTAAAGTTGATGTAGATTATATTTATATTATATTATATTATATATATTATATATATATTATATTTATATTTATATTTATTGCAAATAGGAACCAGTTAAATAATCAAACCACATAAGTTAGACGGTATGGATCGAATCCTTTTCTTTTACAAAGTCTAAATTAAATCCAAATGTTAACTCCGCAAAACAAGAAGCAGTGGCGAATAAATAATGGCAACAATATTAATACAATTCTCTTTGCATTTCATCTACAACATCGCAGTGCGTTGCTATTTCTAAGTAAAATCATCAAACAAATAACTATTGTTCTATTGCTAGTCTGGTGTAAGTACAGGCACCAAAGCTTGGTTTACCAAAATCAGCGTGGCTGCCCATTCAGATGTCATCACATTGACACCCCTTGAAATTCGTCGAGTAGCCGCCATTCGAACTTGGGCACGTTTCGAGATTGAGCAGGATCAGTGGCTAATAAAGTAATACCTTCGTTTCCAGAACTTTCAGAATCAATACATTTATCTTTTAAGATATCTGCTTTAAATCCAAACAGTCCTAAAAATAGTTTGTAAACCGTATAGGAAATATGAATTTAAAATTTTAGTCATTTCACTTTATTTCTAAAAATACATTTATAAATTGTAAGATAGGTAGCTTCAAACATTTCTACCAACAGATTTGTGCGATTATATAGCTCCCTCCATTTACAGTACAAATAAATGTTTGTCGATATATGTGTATATTCCTTAATGCGAAATCTATACAGCGATGTGTTCACCGTACACGTGCTAGTAAAACCGGAGCAATGGTCATTTACGGATCTCAAAGATGTCACCATAACAATCCAGCCAATGATTGGTTTGGATTTTCAACAAATTGAACAACACAAAGAATCCCTGCCGGCAACCACCAAACAGATATCCGGACGAATAATAATTTTCACCGTAAGACTCTACATAGAAAAAACTAATTAGAAATTGCGCAATATATAAGTGTATTATTTCACCGTCATTTAAATTTGCGTAGAAGAAGGAATGTTTATACTTCAATACCGTATATCTCTAACAAACGCCACCTTCTATTAAACGCTGCCCTCTAATAAACGCCACCCTCTATTAAATGCCGCCCTCTATTAAACGCCACCCTCTATTAAATCCGGCCTCTATTAAAAGCTGTCCTCTATTAAACGCCGCTCTTTATTAAACGCTGCCCCCTAATAAACGCCGCCCTCTATTAAACGCTGCCCTCTATTAAACGCCACTTTCTATTAAACGCCACCCTCTATTAAATCCGGCCTCTATTAAAAGCTGTCCTCTATTAAACGCCGCCCTTTATTAAACGCTGCCCCCTAATAAACGCCGCCCTCTAATAAACGCTGCCCTCTATTAAACGCTGCCCTCTATTAAACGCCGCCCTCTAACAAACGCCACCCTCTATTAAACGTTGCCCTCTATTAAACGCCACCCTCTATTAAACGCCGCCCTCTAACAAACGCCGCCCTCTAATAAACGCTGCCCTCTATTAAACGCTGCCCTCTATTAAACGCCGCCCTCTAACAAACGCCACCCTCTATTAAACGTTGCCCTCTATTAAACGCCACCCTCTATTAAACGCCGCCCTCTAACAAACGCCGGCCTCTATTAAACGTTAACCTCTATTAAACGTTGCCCTCTATTAAACGCCACCCTCTATTAAACGCCACCCTCTATTAAACGCTGCCCTCTAATAAACGCTACATTTTGATGTCTACGAATGTAATAAAAGCCGCGGCGTTTTCTTCAACACAGAATTCACCTTAATATTTTTTATCTAATTGGCTTTTAATTGGTGTAGATGGGAATACTTTGTCATTACTGTTATTAAATTAGAATGAATTAAAAAAGAATATATAAAAATTAAAAGGAAATTTACCTTCTGTCTATTTAGTACGATCGACTGTACATCCAATCTATGGTCTCTTTCAATGTATCTTATAAAGTTACCAAGGTTGCCGAAGAACTTTTGGTTTTGGTTCTATACGAAGGAGTAGCTACAGATCAAGGAGAGCCCGTTCATATGTTTCAACAAAAGTCCTCCGTTGTAGAAAATACGTTTGTGTCGACCAG